>CAUYON010099707.1:0-39434 GCA_963573935.1 Arctocebus calabarensis
TCACCCTGGATAGAGTGCTGTGGCATCACAGCTCACAGCAACCTCCAATTCCTGGGCTCAAGCGAGTCTCTTGCCTCTGCCTCCCAAGTAGCTGGGACTACAGGCACCCGCCACAACGCCTGGCCATTTTTTGGTTGCAGCCATCGTTGTTGTTTGGCGGGTCCAGGCTGGATTCGAACCCGCCAGCTCAGGTGTACGTGGCTGGCGCCTTAGCCCGTTGAGCCACAGGCACCAAGCCGGAATGAATACTTTTGATCCTTTTCTTTCTTTCTTTTTTTTTTGGAGACAGAGCCTCAAGTTGTCACCCTGGGTAGAGTGCTGTAGCATCACAGCTCACAGCAACCTCTAACTCCTGGGCTCAAGCGAGTCTCCAGCCTTTGCATCCCAAGTAGCTGGGACCACAGGCGCCCGCCATAATGCCAGCCATTTTTTGGTTGCAGCCGTCATTGCTGTTTGGTGGGCCGGGCTGGATTTGAACCTGCCAGCTCAGGTATACGTGGCTGGTGCCTTAGCTCGTTGAGCCACAGGCGCTGAGCCTCTATTTTTTTTTTTTTGAGACAGAGCCTCAAACTGTCACCCTGGATAGAGTGCTGTCACATCACAGCTCACAGCAACCTCCAATTCCTGGGCTCAAGTGAGTCTTCTGCCTCTGCCTCCCAAGTAGCTGGGACTACAGGCGCGTGCCACAACACCCGGCCATTTTTTGGTTGCAGCCACCATTGTTGTTTGGCTGGCCCGGGCTGGATTTGAACCTACCAGCTCAATGTACATGGTTGGCGCCTTAGGCCGTTGAGCTACAGGTGCCAAGCCGATCCTTTTCTTTCTTTGCCCTGGGTGCACCTGAGCTGTAAGTACATTAAGAGCTATCCTGTTGTGAGAACAGGGGTACAAGTGACTCCCTTTGGAATTGCACCAATTCTGCAACCAGTTCTGAGGAGCTTATCCTGTGAACCCAGGCTAAGAATTCATTCTGCCTCTGAGGGTGCTGGCAGCTGAATCTGTGTCCCAGCAAATAGCCTGTGGGTTTCACTTTGTATCATCTCTGAACACCCAGAAGTAGAAACCTGAGCACATGTAGAAGCTAGCACAGACATGCTTCTCTGTATAAACTGTCCAGGTCCTTTCCAAGGATGTCTGCAAGTCCATGTGTTTAAGTGCTACTACACAAATAACCCAGATGTACTCAAGTGTGGAAGTTAAGTTTCCAATGGAAATTCGATTTCAAGGTTAGGTGTCTGTAATCCTAGCACTCTGGGAGACCAACAGGGGCGGATCACCTGAGCTCAGGAGTTTGACACCAGGCTGAGCAAAAGTGAGACCCTGTCTCTAACTGAAAAAAAAAAAAAAAAAAAAAAAAAGAATAAAAAAGAAAAATTAGCTGAGTATAGTGTTGGGTGCTCAGAGTCCTGGTTACTTGGGAGGCTGAGGCTGGAGGATTGCTGGAACCGAAAAGTTTAAGGTTGCTGTGAGCTATGATGCCACAGCACTCTATCCAGGGTGACAGGATGAGATTCTGTCTCAAAAAAAAAAGGGTGGAGGGGCGGTGCTTATGGCTCAAAGGAGTAGGGCACTGGCCCCATATGCCGGAGGTGGTAGGTTCAAACCCGGCCCCGGCCAAAAACTGCAAAAAAGAAAAAAAAAGATAAAAAAAAAAGAAGGCTCGGCATGGTGGCTCACGCCTGTAATCCTAGCACTCTGGGAGGCTGAGGTGGGTAGACTACCTGAGCTTACAGGTTTGAGACCAGCCTGAACCAGAGTGAGACCCTATCTCTAAAAAACAGCTGGGCATTGTGATGGGTGCCTGTAGTACCAGCTACTTGGGAGGATGAGACAAGAGAATCACTTGAGCCCAAGAGTTTGAGGTTGCTGTGAGCTATGACACCATGGCACTCTGCCAAGGGTGACAAAGAGAGACTCTCAAAAAAAAAAAAGAAAGAAAATTGGATTTCAGTGATTTTGGTACTGAGTTTCTCATTACCACTGCCACCATTATTACTGTTTTTGCAATTATGGGCATGAGGAGATAAAGAAAAGTTCATAAACCACCTTCAAATTAAGCCCACATAGAAGACCTTGCTGGGATGACTGAGCAGAAAATGACAGCAGTTGGCGCTGTCTACTGGCAGCAGGTCCAGGTGCATTAATTCAGATATGGCCTTTCTTGTGTTTTAAGTGGTTTCAAGTTGATCCCCTTCTTTCCTGTGCTCATTTCCTATAATAGGAAAGTGGCTGGGTGCTTGGTGGCTCAGGCCTGTAACCCTAGCACCCTGGGAGGCCAAGGTGGGTGGATTGCCTGAGCTCAGGAGTTCGATACCAGCCTGAGCAAGAATGAGACTCTGTCTCTACTAAAAATAGAAAAAACAGACTGGTGGTGTGGTGGGTGCCTATAGTCCCAGCTGCTTAGGAGGCTGAGGCAAGAGAATCACTTGAGCTCAGGAGTTTGGGGTTGCTGTGAGCCATGATGCCCCATCAGTCTACTCAGGGTGATAAAGTGAGACTCTGGCTCAAAACAAAGAAACAAAAACAAAAAAAAAGAAAAAGAAAAAAAGTCTGAGTAAGAAAAAGGCAGGGAACAGCTAGAGAAACTGGGACACAATGACCTGACCCGAGGCTGATAAAAAATGATGATGATGAAAAAAACAAGACGATGATGACTGCAGCTGGATTTGCCCAAGAGGTACTGAGGTCTGCCTGTGCTCAGCATCCCCTCTCTAGACTTTCACAACAACCCTGAGGTAGGAACTCATGTTTACCACTAATGTAAAGATGAGAAACCTAAGGCTCAGAAAGGTCAGGCAGGGCTGGGCGCAGTGGCTCATGCCTGTAATCCTAGAACTCTGGGAGGCCAAGGCAGGTGGATTGTCTAAAGTCACAGGTTTGAGACCAGCCTGAGCCAGAGCGACACCCCATCTGTAAAAATATAGTCGGGTATTGTGGTGGGTGCCTATAGTTCCAGCTACTTGGGAGGCTGAGGCAAGAGAATCACTTGAGCCCAAGAGTTTGAGGTGGCTGTGAGCTGTGACATCATAGCACTCTACCAAGGGTGACAAAGTGAGACCCTATCTCCAAAAAAAAAAAAAAAGAAAAGAAAAAGGTCAGGCTACTTGCCAAGGTCACATGGTGAGCATTATCAGGACATTCTGAATTTAAATCTCTGGCTTGTGATTTGCTTGTTTATGAGACAGAGTCTCACTCTGTCACACTGGTTGGCTTGTGATTTATTTATTTATATATTTATGAATGACACAGACACTCATTCTCCTGCCCTGGATACAGTGCTTTGGCATCATAGCTCACGACAAACTTAAATTCTTGAACTTGAGCAATACCTGAGCAATACCCTTGCCACCGCCTCCAAAGTAGCTGGGACTACTGGTGCCCACCACAATATCTAGCTAGATTTTTCTATTTTTAGTAGAGGCAGGTTTTTGCTCTTGTTTGGGCTGCTTTCACTCCTGAGCTCAAGCAATCCACCAGTCTTTGCCTCCCAGAGTGCTAGGATTACTGCCACACCTGGTCTGGTTTGTGATTCTTAATGTTTAAAACATCGTGACTGCGGGTGGTGCCTGTGGCTCAATGGGGTAGGGTGCCAGCCCCATATGCTGGAGGTGGTAGGTTCAAACCCAGCCCCCGCCAATAACCGCAAAAAAAAAAAAAAAAAGAAAAAAAAAATCTTGACCACAGGTTCTTTGAACATTTAGAACTTCAAAATGTGAAATGCAGATAAAATCAGAATGGGGTGGAGAGTCTGGTCCTCTGAGGTATGCCCTTGGGGTCCCTAAAAGCCACTGGAGAACCCCAGCCCAGGGTGGGCCCTCATCCACTTACCTGATGTCGAAACGCAGCAACAAAGCAATGAAGATCCCTGCAGGGGAGAAAGCCAGGGTTAGAGAGATAGCAGGGAAGGAGGACAGTGTACCAACAAGAGACTGGGTCCTGGTCTCCATCCAAGGGTTCTCTGTCATGGAGCAATTGTGGGGGAACGGTGTGACCAACACTGTCAAGTGCCAGTGGAAATCCTATTTCTCTACCTGGAATGATGAGAAGGCCCTGGGATTTTGCTTTGGCCTGTGATTACAATGCCCCAACACCTCAGAGCATCATGCTGTGTTTATCGAGTGCCTGCTGAGTACTGGGTACCGCAGGCAACACAGGAGTAAGCAAACTCATTGAGCACAGAGCTCAGCCAAGGCAGTGAGGGGCAGCCATGCTGTGATGCACCTCAGATAGTTACAAAACCACTGTAAGAGTCTAACTGTGAAAGGGGGCTTCCTGTGTCACAGGAAGGTATGTCAGGATGAGATGGAGGCTGGGAGTGGTGGTGGGGGAGGGGGAAGGAGGGCTTCTTTGAAGTGACACCTGCCAGGAAGAGGGAACAGTATGTGCAAAGGTCCTGAGGGAAGTAGGCTCAGAGGTAAAGCAGGATCTGAGGGGCCAGTAGGGCGGCAAGGCAGAGTCAGCTGAAGGATGGACCAGTCATGCAGGGCCCTGAGGGCCATGGGAGGAGTTGGCCTTTGTCCCAAGTAAGGGGACACACTGGAAGAATTCTAAGCAGCAGAACAACCTAAACAGGTTTTGAAAAAGACCTCTGTGGCAGCTGCCTGGCTGGTAGGGAAGTAGGAGCAAGCAGCAGGCCATCAGGAACTCTGCAGAAGCTCTGGAGAGCACATTACCTCTGTCCACCCACTGCACTTTCAAACCAGGGAGACACCCCAGAAGCCTAAATGTCTCAGTCCTGCACACATACATCTGTTCCCGTGTCTGTCTCCTTCACTAGAGGAAGACACAAAGGAAATGAGCTGGTCCTCAGGAAAGACGGTGAATAAGGAGCTGGGTGGAGAGAGCAGACAAAACGCTGCCTTTCTGGAAACAAAGCTGGGGACTCAGTGCCCTCTGGTGGCTGAATTCCACAACTGTCTTCCAAAGAATACAGAGGTGCCAGCCCTGTCAGCAATAATGCCTGACCAAGGCTCCACCAAGAGTCTGCGAGGACTCTCATGCAACTTACCTATATCTGCTTGCTGTAAGACTTTTTTTGGAGACAGAATCTCACTCTGACGCCTGGCATAGAGTTACATGGCATCACAGCTCACAGAAACCTCAATCTCTTGGGCTCAAGTGATTCTCCTGCCTCAGCCTCCTGAGTACCTGGGGTTACGGGTGCCTGCCATAATACCCGGCTATTTCTTATATTTATAGTAGAGATGGGTCTCACTCTTGCTTAGGCTGGTCTTGAATTCCTAAGCTGAAGCAATCCACCTGCCTCAGCCTTCCATAGTGCTAGGATTATAGGTGCGAACCACCATGTATCTATATTTAATCTACATACAAGACAAGAGAGGGATAGACGAGTACAGATATGCTGTGTATGCCTTAAACCCCGCAGTTATTCTCATAGCTCACAAGAGCACCAGGGAAGTTTGTGTGGATGCCTGTGAGGGACCATGCTCTGGAGGCTGAGCCAAATGCTTTTATTAAGACTCAATTTTTTCTGTTTAATGAAGCCACTTTCTCCTGGGGAAGCAAGTCTCTTCCTCACAGCACTACTTAATGTATGAAAACTCTTGGGTTTAATGGCTTAGGCAAGCTGAACCATCTCTTTGAACCTTACTTGCCTCATCTGTAAAACAGAAATACTCTACCTCATTGGGCTGCTAGTAGTAGTAAAGATAACCTATAAAAAGCATCTACCACAATGCTTGGCACATAACAGGTGTTTGGCAATTGATCGCTGCCATTCGTATTACCATACTATGTTTGTATTACTGTTACATGAGCAGGTCTGATGGTATAACCTTTCTTGTAGTCAGGTAAACATGGTCTGTATCCTGGCCCTGCTACTTATTACTGTGTGAATTTGTATCAGGCCCTTCATTTCTGAGCTTCAGTTTCCTCACTGGTACAACAGGGAAAGCCTCTGCATCACCTCCATGTATGTCACAAGACCAAAGTATCACCCTAGGTTATCAGAATTGCTATCATGTCCTACACTAGACAATAAGCTGGCTTTTCTTTTTTTTTTTTGTAGAGACAGAGTCTCATTTTATCGCCCTCGGTAGAGTGCCGTGCCGTCACACAGCTCACAGAAACCTCCAACTCCTGGGCTTAGGTGATTCTCTTGCCTCAGCCTCCCGAGTAGCTGGGACTACAGGTGCCCGCCACAATGCCCAGCTATTTTTCTTTTCTTTTCTTTTGAGAGACAGAGTCTCACTTTATTGCCCTCAGTAGAGTGCTGTGGTGTCACAGCTCACAGCAACCTCCAGCTCTTGGGCTTAGGCGATTCTCTTGCCTCAGCCTCCCGAGTTAGCTGGGACTACAGGCACCTGCCACAATGCCCAGCTATTTTTTTGTTGCAGTTTGGCTGGGGCCTGGTTCAAACATGTCACGCTCAGTATATGGGGCTGGTGCCCTACTCACTGAGCCACAGAAGCCATCCTAACCTGGCTTTTCATTGGCTCCAATATTCTTCTTTTTTTCGAGAAAGAGTCTCACTTTATTGCCTTCTGTGGAGTGCTGTAGTGTTATGGCTCATAGCAATCTGAAACTCTTGGGCTCAAGTGATGCTCTTGCCTCAGTCTCCCGAGTAGCTGGGACTACAGGTGCCGACAACAACGCCTGGCTATGTTTAGAGACAGGGGTCTCTCGCTCTGGCTCAGGCTGGTCTTGAACCTGTGAGCTCAGGCAATCCACCCACCTCAGCCCCCCAGAGTGCTAGGATTATAAGCGCGAGCCACTGCTCCCAGTCCCTCCAAATTTTCTTTTAAGCTTCTAACCTTGACTTCAAAATTTGGAAGACAAGTATGCCCTCTGGGTGTTCACTGTCCCATCACTGGGACCCACCTCTGCCAAGCCTCAGGCCCTTCAGCTGCCTTTAGGGTGACAGCTCAGCTTCGCCCAGGGTCTCTTGACTAGTTGTTTGAGCAGGTGGTGCCCCAAGGTGAGGCAAGGCTGTGGGATGTATGACCACGCTTGGGACTATGGACAGGGCTCCTGTGCCTATATTCATAGGCACACTTGCTAGCATCTACATGTAGATCTAAGGCCTCAAGTGCCAGCTTGTGTAGATAAGCAGGTGTGCACACACATGTCCCTCTGCACAGAACGCAGACACAGGAGCCATGTGCCACACACAATGTGTTTTCAGTAGAGGGAGGAGGAGCAAGGGGGCTGTTCCAGCATATCTGTAAAATGTGGGAAGGGGCATGGAAGGGGGCATGTCTTAAAAATGTGCTTTTTCATATAGCATATTTTAGTCTATCATTGTCTAATATTACTGTGTAGCTCTTTAATAATGTTTGTGTTTACCTTGGTGAGTAGCTCCATGAAGACAGTCTTGCTCACTGCCATCTGACCAAGGCCCAGTTTGGGGCCTGGCATGTGATTGGCACCCGGTAACTGTGTATTGATGTGCAATCCTTTACCACATCCTGGCCTGACCCAGGGTTAGGCGTTGGCATTACTCAGCCTAAGCCTTTCTCTTTCTTTTTTCCTTTCCTGGCAGTAAAGCTGTCTGCTTTGGAATACTCCCCCAGAGGCTAACATCTCCATCAGTTATAATATGGTCTGTACCCCAGTAAGCTTACCTGGAATGACGATATCCCCAAGTCCCAGCATGGCAAAGTTGTCTGCTTCGAGGCCTTTCTCCAGCAGATCCTGGGGAAACACCACTACAAGGGGAGGAAAGGATGTGAGGAGCCTGGTGGAACCCAGCTTACTCTTAACTCCTAGGCCCCACCCCTGTCGTATGAAACCCATACATTTGCTTCTGAGTGGGTTGTGATGGGGAGGCGGGAGGACGTTGGGTGACAGGCAGAAGGGCAATACTTCCATCTGGAATCACAGCTGGTTAGAGTGGGGAGAAATCTGGCTGAAGTCATTTACACTGAAGGTTTAATGTCTTTTTTGAACTATAACTCACTTCCTGTATCATTTCAAGGTGGTTTTGTAGGTAGAGAACCCTTTGGCTAAACGAGATTAACCCTAAAGCCCAGTACATGAAAGAAAAGAGCCACACAGTGCTGATATCTAAAAGGTTTTCTATCTCACTACACAGGGGTATGGTGGCTACACAGGACACAGGACAGATGGTGGCTCTTACTCTGAAGTAGGGTAAGCCTGGCCTATGGGTTCCTTCCATGTTCACTGAGGGAGAAAAGGACAAATTTCATGCTTAAAGCCTCCATTCAGAAATCCTGCTGGACAGACTGTTTGGATAATAAATACAGATTAGGGAGGACTATCTCCTTGTGTCCAGTCACAGCAGAAGGTGGCTGTAACACTATCTCCTTGTGTCCAGTCACAGCAGAAGGTGGCTGTAACAGGACTGACTTAGTTTTCTCACCTGTGAAATAGATAGAACAAAAGAACTGATCCCACAGAACCGATTTTGGTGAGGATTAGATGATCTGCATACATTAACTGCTATCCCATGCCTTCCTTTACTAACCCAGTCCTGACTCTCTGTGGGGTAGCCTTCTCAGGGGACAGATCACATATGGTATCAGACTAAGTCAATCAGGACAATCCTTTCCTCTGAATTCCTGATTCCCTTGCAGCCAGGGGTGGTCCTATGATGAGGCTCTGGCCAACAGCACGTACACAGAGTCACACTAGAGGTTCTGGGTAAACGTGTGCTTCCCTAATAAATGTGTAGATGCCCTTGCCCTGCTTACTTCTTCTCGCTTCAAGTGGGCAGCGCACAATGATTTACAGATTTATTCAGAGGATCCTCTCAACCGTAGTACCATTCAATTCTGAGTGATAAAGACTACTGTCTCCATTTTTCAGACATGGAAACCAGTGCTCAGAGAGGTTAAGTCTCCTCCCCAAAGCAACATAGTTAGCAAGTGGCAGGACTGAGATTAAAGGCCGGGTGGCCTGATTTAAGCATAACCACTCTGTTTTTTTACCTCTGGATTCCAGTCCTAGCAGTAGAAGGCAATGGGCCTTCTCTTCAACTCCAAAAACTAGATTCCAAGCATTAGAAATCAAGTAAGACAGTGTCATTTCTTTCTTTCTTTTTTGTAGAGACAGAGTCTCACTTTATCGCCCTCGGTAGAGTGCTGTGGCATCACACAGCTCACAGCAACCTCCAACTCCTGGGCTTAGGCGATTCTTTTGCCTCAGCCTCCCAAGTAGCTGGGACTATAGGTGCCTGCCACAATGCCCAGCTATTTTTCTGTTTTGCAGCTCGGCCGAGGCCAGGTTCGAACCTGCCACCTTCGGTATATGGAGCCGGTGCCCTACTCAATGAGCCACAGGCACTGCCCTACAGTGTCATTTTCTGCTGATCCACTGCCTATTAGGCAGTGTCCAAATTCCTTCGCATGACATTCTTGGCTTACCCAATTCTGGCCCCTGCCCACCTTTTTCCAGTTGATTCCCCCAGAACTTAGCTGTGGTTCCCTTGAGCTTGGCCACATTCTCTCCCTGATTCTCTGATCTTAGGGCCATCCATGCATTTTCCTGCCTCCAGCCCTTTGCTGAAGCTGCGGATTTTCTTTCAAACACCCATACTGCCCCTGCACACTTGATAAATGCATATTCATCCTTCATGACCCAGAAAAGCTTTTCCTGACACCTTGGCTGAGTTCTCTGTGCTCCCAATCCCCTTGGGCTCATCCATCAAAGCATGGGGACAATAACTGTTCTGGCTTGCCCAGCATCTGTTCCCTTGCTCTACTTGACAACTGCCCTCCCCTTCTATGCTGGTTCTGGGGGCCTGCCAATTTAAACAGTATGCCCCCAGGCACTAGAGAGGGCCATGACCCTGGCCTGTCCGTCATGATCTTCCCTCTGCCCAGTGGGAGTGTCTCGCTCACAAGCCAGGCTAGGCTATGCAGATTTATTCAAAGCTAGGAGAAACTTGTTTTCCTCTGTGATCACTGAGCTGGGACCACAGAATTTGGAAGCCGTTTGTGGTCATGAACCAGCCCCCTAACCCCAGTGCATGGAGAAAACCTGTGTAGAGTGGTAGAGAATGAGAATACGAGAAATAGCAATAACTACTATTTCTTTTCTTTCTTTCTTTTTTTTTTTTTAATGACAGTCTCACTTTGTTGCCCAGGCTAGAGTACCATGGCATCAGGCTAGCTCACAGCAACTCACACTCCTGGCTTCAAGTGATCCTCCTGCCTCAGCCTCCCAAGTAGCTGGGACTTCAGGTGCTCGCTGTGATACCTGGCTAATGTTTCTATTTTGAGTAGAGATGAGGTTTCTCTCTTGCTTAGGCTCAAGAGATCCTCCTGCCTTGGACTCCCAAAGTACAGGTGTGAGCCCCTGTACCTGGACTAAGACAACTGTTTCTTGATACCCTGAGAGGACTCCCCCTGACTGTCCACTCCCATGAGCCATGGCACTCATGCACTGCTGACTGCCTTCCCAATAGTGTCTTCTTCCTTGTTATCACGCATGACTGATACTGTTACCCTCTTTTAGCCTTGTGGTCTCAGATAGTGGTTCTTGATTACCCTGAGGCTTGGACTCCAACTGAATCATGCTTTCCTATCCCTTTTACTCATGAATGGTTTGGACTTGGGCCTATGACCCAATTTTGGCCAATAAAATATGAGGAAGACTACATGGGGGATTTGGAGAAAACCATCCCTCCTTAATGAAAAAGAGATAGTTTCCCTTTTCTGCCTCTGGACACAGCTGTGTGAGGAATCGATGCTAAGGACTATGGCAGCTGTTTTGGAACCATGAAGGGATGAGCTAAAGGACAAGTGGACATGCTGAGGATGGTGGTGTGGGAGGACTAAAATGACCTTGGCTCCTGGTGACTCCATTGAAGGTCATCAAGCCAATCCTGAGCCTTCTACCCTTTATTGTAGTTTATTGTAGAGTAAGATAAAAAAAAATTGCTTCCTTGTTTGACTATGCTTAAACAAGTTGAGTATCATTTATCTGAAACACTTGGGACCGGAAATGTTTCAGATTGTTTTGGATTCGGAAATATTTGCAAATCTGGGGATGGGACCTAAATCTAAACAGGAAATTCATGTAAGGTTTCTTTATTGGAGACAGAGTCTTGCTCTGTCACCCAGGCTAGAGTGCCATGGCCTCAGCATGGCTCACAGCAACCTCAAACTCCTGGGCTCAAGCAATCCTCCTGCCTTAGCTTCCTAAGTAGCTGGGACTACAGGTGCCTGCCACCACACTTAGCTAATTTTTCTATTTTTCGTAGAGACAGGGTTTTGCTTTGCTTAGGTTAGTCTTGAACTCTTGATCTCAAGCAATCCTCCTGCCTTGGCCCCACAGAGTGCCAAGTCATTTATGTTTTTTTTTTTTTGAGGCAGAGCCTCAAGCTGTCACCCTGGATAGAGTGCCGTGGCATCACAGCTCTAGCTCAATTCCTGGGCTCAAGCAAGTCTCTTGCCTCCGCCTCCAAAGTAGCTGGGACTACAGGCACCTGCCACAACGCCTGGCCATTTTTTGTTTGCAGCTATCATTGTTGTTTGGCGGGTATGGCTGGATTCGAACCTGCCAGCTCAGGTGTACGTGGCTGGCATCTTAGCCCGTTGAGCCACAGGCGCTGAGCCATTTATGTTTTTTTTTGAGAAAGAGTCTTACTATGTTGCCCTCGATAGAGTGTTGTGACATTACAGCTCACAGCAACCTCAAACTCTTGGACTTAAGCAATTCTCTTGCCTCAGCCTCCCAAGTAGCTGAGACTATAGGCACCTGCCACAACACCTAGCTATTTTTGTTGTTGTTGCAATTGTTGTTGTTTAGCAGGCCTGGACTGGGTTAGAACCTGCCAGCCTTGGTGTATGTGGCTGGCGCCCTACCCACTGAACTACGGGCACTGCTGTAATTTATGTTTTTTTTTTTTTTTTTTGAGACAGAGCCTCAAGCTGTCACCCTGGATAGAGTGCCATGGCATTGCAGCTCATAGCAACCTCCAATTCCTGGGCTCAAGCGAGTCTCCTGCCTCTGCCTCCCAAGTAGCTGGGACTACAGGCGCCCGCCACAACGCCCGGCCATTTTTTGGTTGCAGCCGTCATTTTTGTTTGGCAGGCTGGGCTGGATTCGAACCCACCAGCTCAGGTGTACGTGGCTGGCGCCTTAGCCCGCTGAGCCACAGGCGCTGAGCCGAAATTAGCATTTTTAAAGTGTATACACCTGTTGCTAAAGTGGGGAGGGAAAACCCCCCCTGGAGAGTGTCTTGAAACAGTGTACATTTTTTGCACTTTTGTGGTTACTTGGCAATTTAGGACGAGGTTAATCTGGATATTCTGTTCATGAGTAGCCTAACTTAAGATGTCAAAAAACTATTTCAATTATCATAAATAAATAATTGAATAATAAATAAATAATTCATGACTAAATAATTGAAACTCCCAGAACACCTTGGGAGTGTAGTTGTGGA
Organism: Arctocebus calabarensis; assembly: GCA_963573935.1. Lineage (NCBI taxonomy): Eukaryota > Metazoa > Chordata > Mammalia > Primates > Lorisidae > Arctocebus > Arctocebus calabarensis. The sequence continues at coordinate 12,371 of CAUYON010099707.1, forward strand.
GCACATGGGGTTATGAAGGAACTCAGGAAATTTCATGCCAAAATATGACTCCCTGATATAAAGAATAGGTTGAATTGAAGACCATTCAAAGTCAAGAAACACTGGAGGGTGCTGGGTGCAGTGGTTCACCCCTCTAATCCTAGCACATTAGGAGGCTGAGGCAGGTGGATTGCTTGAGCTCAAGAGTTTGAGATCAGCCCGAGAAAGAGTGACACTGTGTCTCTACTAAAAATAGAAAAAAATTAGCCTGGCCTTGTGTGGGGTGCCTGTAGTTCTAGCTACTAGGGAGGCTGAGGCAAGAAAATCACTTGAGCCCAAGAGTTTGAGGTTGCTGTGAGCTATGACCCCCCCTGTATTCTACCCAGGGCGACAGAGTGATACTGTCTAAAAAAAGAAGCATTGAAGGAGGCTTTCCCTCTATCTGTATAAACCAGATTGACCAGATGGGAAGATCAAAGGCGATAATTGACTCCTATTCCCTCTTCTTGTTACCTCAATATATTTCAGGAATGAAGGTCAAGAATGTAAGCAAAACTGGCCCAAATCATTTAAGTCATAAATACTTGCCTCCCAGGTTAATTTATAAATCAGTCTATTTCTCCCTCATCCATTCATCCTCCCTAGCAACTGTTTATCTTCCTATATGCCTCAATTTCCCCCTTCTCTCTAAAAGGCATGTATAAGGATATCTGAACTCCAATGGAAAACTGAGTAATCACTCTGTGATTTCTCCCCGCACACATGGTAAAATAAATCCTTTCTCTTATTAATTTGCCTTAAATGTGAGTTGGTCTTTCATCGAATTTTTAGGGGGAAAGAGCAAGTTTCCACTCACCCCAACAGGCAGGGGCTCCCAACAGTGAGTGCCAGGTTCCTTTATTAGTTTCTCCACATGAATCAGCCTGGGCCGTACCATTTTCCTTGTCACAATTTCTTAGTTGTCAAGCTAAAGAGCTGATTTTACTGTTTAATAGCAATTAAATTCATTTCCAAGTCCTGGCACTTTTTATCTCCTATTGGTTCTTGAAAACCCTGTTTTCTCTCCCTGTGATCACCATCCTAGTCACAGCCCTTATTACTTCATGCCACATAAACTTGCTGGCAGGCTCAGCTTTAGACTCATTTTCCTCAAACCCTCTGGCTCATGAAGTTATAAGGTTTCCCATAACTTTGTACAATGTATCCCCATTCTCCTTGACTGCCCATCATCTTTTTTTCCTTCCTCTCCTTTATACCTCCAATCACATTTTCCCCTTTCCTTTATGTTCTGCATTGATGCAATTTTACCTCCTTACGCTATGATTCACCTTCTTTTTTTTTTCTTCAGATAGAGTCTCACTCTGACAGTCTGAGTGCCACAGCAACCTTAGGATTTGGGGGTCCAGGGATGGTCTTGCTTCAGTGTTTCTATTTTTAGTAGAGATGGGGTCTCACTCTTGCTCAGGCTGGTCTTGAATTCCCGAGCTCAAGTGATCCATCCCCCTCAGCTTCCCAGAGTGATAGGATTACAGGGGTGAGCCACTGCCCCCAGCCATGCTTCACCCTGTGTTTCCCTCTGACTGGACTGTTGCACTCATTTTCTGATAATCTTCCTTTTTGAAACCCAACTCTAAACCCATCTTTCCTAAGAAGCATTTCCCATTTAATCCTTTTTTTTTATTGAACTTTCTCCTTTTTCTAAAATATTCTTTGTGCCAGTTTAGTTTGTATGTATTTGATCTTATACATTTTTGCTGCACATTTTTATTCCAAAAATCACAATTGGGTTGTAGTGAGGCGAGTGCCTGTCCTGCATAATAAATACTGCCATAAGGAAAATTTCTTTATTATGAAATGATTTGGCAACCCAGCTAATGGGTTACTCATATCCATCTTTAGCTCTGTGAGAATCCATTATAAAGGAAAAGACACAGTAACTGCTTTAGTCTGCCTGGGCTGCTGTAACAAAATGCCTTGGACAGGATAAAAATTCCTTCCGTGAATTAGAGGTTTTGAGAACAAAGAAATGTCATGCCTCACTTTCTGCCTGGGCCTTTTGAGATGTAAGCCCACAGACTCTCCTCACACCTTCAGGCATAGAGGAGCTGTGAAATTGGGGACGTGGCATATCTAGGCACAGGAAGGTCCAAGAGCGTGGGTCCAACATATAGAGGGGACCCGAATATTCTTTTTTTTTTCTTTTCTTTTTTTTGAGACAGAGCCTCAAGCTGTCCCCCTGGGTAGAGTGCTGTGGCATCATAGCTCACAGTAACCTCCTACTCCTGGGCTCAAGAGAGTCTCCTGCCTCAGCCTCACAAGTAGCTGGGACTACAGGCACCCGCCACAACGCCCGGCCATTTTTTGGTTGCAGCCGTCATTGTAGTTTGGTGGGCCCGGGCTGGATCCGAACCCACCAGCTCAGGTGTATGTGCTGGCACTTTAGCCTGTTAAGCCCACAGGCACCGAGCCAGACCTGAATATTCTTATATAACTAGGGAGACAAAGTAGAACATAAGACAGTAGATAGCCTAACCCATCTATGGCTAGAAGTCTCATAGAATCATTGTATACCACAGGGCCACATTGGAGCGAAGTCAGCAGAGAGAAATCAGAGGCATTGTCAGAAGAACTGATAACACCTTATCCTAGTAGAGGACTCCGGTGGGGATTAGGATCTAGGGATGTCCTCTTTCCCCACCCAGTGATTTAAACTTTCCCTGAAGGCAACCTGGGACAGGAGGGTGTGTGCATGTGAACAGATCTTGGATTGATTCAATTTTAAAGTGGAGATGACAGGCTGGGCAACGTGGCTCATGACTGTAATCCTAGCACTCTGGGAGGCCAAGACAGAAGGACTGCTTGAGCTCAGGAGTTCTGAGACCAGCCTGAGCAAGAGTAGGGTACTGTCTCTACTAAAAATGAATAAATAAATAAATAATAAATAAATAAAATAGAAAGAAGAGCCAAGGGTTGTGGCAGGTGCCTGTACTCCCAGCTACTAGGGAGGCTGAGGCAGGAGGATCACTTGAGCCCCAGAGTTTGAGGTTGCTGTGAGCTATGTCACTGGAGTACACTACCCAGGGTGTAGAAAAAAAAAAAAAAATAGTGACGACAAACCCAAAACCACTACAACAAAATTGGTTTATGAGGCAGAGGAAAATGTAATCTCTAAGTTAGTGGGCTGTGGCACCAAGTTCTGGAATAAAATGAGTAGTAATGTGCGTGGTTCACTGCTGCGACTATGGAAGCGCTCACTTGGCCTCAATCTCCCGCGGGTTCGCTTATCATGACCTGGATATCAGACTTGTGGTTCTCCCGTCGCCGGCTGCCTTCCAGCCGAGCAGGATCTAGGACGCGCCTTTCAGGTCAAAGTCCCGGGCCCTGTGCCGCGCGCCGTCCGCCGCTCGTGCTGGCCCCGCGCGCCCCCTCGTGGCCATCGTGGGGTATGAGCGGGCGGAGGAACGGCTTTCCCTGAGTCCGATTCCTGACCCGGCAGCTCTGAGGGAAATGGCCTGAGGCGCGGAGAGCCTGGCTCCTGGGGTCTCTGACCGCCCGTGCACCTACGAAGCCTGTTCTTGGAGTGAGGGGGGCAGAGCCAGGACGATTCCAGTCTTTGTACCTTGCTGTGCCCAGGCCCCTCCTTCTGCAGTGTGGTTCCTGGGATGGTTCTCTCTGAGGTGAGTCTTCTTAAGGGGTCACGTTCTTCCTTCCCGCCAGGAGACCTCCTTTGAGGCCGTGTCCTTCAGGCATGTTCCATTACGTTAAAAAAAAAAAAATAGGCCGGGCGTGTTGGTTCTTGCATCTAATTCCAGAACTCTGGGAGGCCGAGGTGGGAGTTCGAGACCAGCCAGAGCATGAGCGAGACAAATCTCTGAAAATAGCCAACGTGTGGTGTCGCCTGTTGTCCCAAGCTACTCGGGAGGCTGAGGCAGGAGGATCGCTTGAGCCCAAGAGGTTGAGATTGCTGTGAGCTGTGACTCCAGATTATTCTATTGGAGGCAAGAAAGTAAGACTCTGTCTCAAAATAATAATAATAATAATAATACATAACTTTCCTCTCTTAAAATAGTTTTAGATTTATAGAAGAAAAATTGCAAAGACAGTACAGAGTTCCCACGTATTCCACTTTTCTCCCATTGCTGGCAACTTATATAAGGATAATATGTAGTACATTTGTCACCATGAACGAATCAATATTGGTACACGTACATTATTATTAACTAAGTCCCTCACTCTATCCAGCTTTCCCTAGGGTCCCATCTAGGACATCACCTTACTTGTGGTTATGTCACCTTAGGCTCCTCTTGGTCACACCAGATATTCCGTTCTTGATGATATTGACTGTTCTGAGGTGCTTGGGTATTTTGTGGATTGTCCCTCAATTGGGATTTGTCTGATGTTTTCCTTGAGATCAGACTGGGGTTTATGGAAGATTACAGATGACAGGCAGAGCCTGTGGCTCAAAGGAGTAGGGCACCAGCCCCATAGGCTGGAGATGGCAGGTTCAAACCCAACCCCGGCAAAAAACTGCAAAAAAAAAAAAAGGTTACAGATGACATGCCATTCTCATCACATCCTATTCAGTGGCACACCCTCTACACGATTTATCACTATTAATGGCTGAGTGAGTGTTTGTCCGGTGTCTTCCCTTCAAGATATTCCTTCTGTACTGTACTCTGGAAGGAAGTCACTGTATGCATCCCTGTTCCATCACTTTTGGATCTCAGGAATTTTTGTGTTTTTCAGTCATTCCATAATCATTTTATTGTGTTACAAGTTACATTAAAAAATAATGTGTGGGCCCATTTTCACAGACAAGTATTCTTCTCTGACAGTTATTGCCTCATAAAGAGAAAATTGTACACTGGCATCAAGATAAATATAAAGTAGCAGGGAAAGAACCTTTTACTGGCTATGCTGGGCACCAGTACCATTGCTGTGTTCCCCTACCATGGAACACACCTGTCACCCACCTGGCAAGGTCTGGGTGTGTGAGTACAAATGGAAGCCTATATACCATGTTTCTAACAAATTAAAGCTTATAAACTAAGCAAGTCAGTTGTGAAATTATATTGTATCTTTATGCCAAAACAAATACACCTTCACAAAAAATGTACAAAGCTTACGTAACTAAAAATCGGAAAACATCAGTGACAACTGAGAGTAATTATTGCATATGTCAGGGTGTTCAGGTGATAGTTTGGTCATATTTAGGTTAGTCACAAGTTAAAGACATATGTTTTTAAAAATTACATATTTATTCCAAAGTTTTAATTTTTCTTGCTTTAATGTCAGGCAATGTCTCCAATCATGCTGCTTACTTAAGATTTTCACAAAATTTCTGTTCTATTAATGACAGTGCCAAATTACATAATGTTTCTTGAGTCATTGAAGTTCTTATTTGACTTTTAAATTCCCATTTGGAGAAACCATTCTGTTGGGGCTGCAATACTTAGAATTGCCAATAAAGTTGTTAAAGCATCACTTAAAAATGAATCACAAATATTATTAACATTTTAAATATTATTATGGGGTTTTGCATGACAAATTATTTTTATCATAGAAAATATTAATACGTATTTTAATGCATCACCTAAATGGCTATTTTTATGTCAAAATTGTAATTGTCTTTTTAAAAAAATTTTTATTTATTTATTTATTTTTTGAGACAGAGCCTCAAGCTGTCACCCCGGATAGAGTGCTATGGAGCACTCAGCAACCTCCTGGGCTCAAGTGAGTCTGTTGCCTCTGCCTCCAAAGTAGCTAGGACTACAGGCGCCCGCCACAACGCCCAGCCATTTTTTGGTTGCAGCCGTCATTGTTGTTTGGTGGGCCCGGGCTGGATTCGAACCCTCCAGCTCAAGTGTACGTGGCTGGAACCTTAGCCCGCTGAGCCACAGGCCCCGATCCTGTTATTGTCTCTTAAAGCAATGTCTAGATCGATTTAATGTTAAGTTCTCCTTTTAAAATTTTCAACACTAAGTTATTGTTAAGAGAACTTGAAAATGGCGGTTTGATACTTAATCTCTTAAAATCTCTCTTCAATTGAGGATATACCTCGAGGCTGGGCAGAGTGGTTCATACCTGTAATCCTAGCATTTTGAGAGATACAATGGGAAGATGGCTTAAGGCTAGAAGAGCAGCCAGAGCAACATAGTCAAACCCAATTGATACAAGTTTCCCCCATACAGGGCTGGACAGGGACCCGCGTTTTCTAGGCCAGAGCAAACCGACTTTCTTTTCCCAAACCGCACTCGGTGGACACACAAGCAGGATTTTATCTGGGCAGCCACTCCTGAAGTGGAAAGCATGCACCCTGCTGTTTTGCCTAGGATAGGAACTATTTATTTGAATACATTCATTCCCTAATCCACAAGGATGAGCCACGGAGTAGGCAGCCACTAGTAGCCAGCTCCCAGCTGAGTGTGACATACCTGCTCAGGACTCCCTCTGCTGGTGAGCACTATACGAAACCCCAGAGACCCACGCGGGTCTTCCCAGTTGGGAATTTCCCACCACTCCCTTGCCAGAGGCTTTGTTACCCTTTCTATAAAATAAACTTTGTTCTGTCACTTACTTGAATGGTCTGGGGTTTCATTCTTGAATCTCCAGACCAAGCACCCATCGTAGAGGGAAAATACTGGTAACACGACCTCTACAAAAGATAGAGAAATCAGTCTGGTGCAATGGTGTCTGGCTACTTGAGAAGCTGAAGCAGGTGGATCACCTGAGTCCAAGTGTTTGAGGTCGCAGTGAGCAATGATGATGCACTGCATTCGTGCTCAGGGAATACAGTGAGACCATGTCTCGGGGGAAAAAAGAAAAAGAAAAACAAAAATAACTAAAACCTTGATCTGTGATTTGCCTTTCTGAAATTTCTTTCAGAATTATTTATATAATTCATGGATATTCTGTCACAGTCATAAAACCTTTTCATTTTCTTTGTATTGTATTTCAATGTCACCTTTATTGAATATTTTATACCAGTTACAATTTTGAAAAAAATTCTCTAAAATTAAAAAAAATAGTCAGACCGTCTTCCTGTCTTTGGGATGCTACCCCATTCTCTGTTACCTCGTCCCCTCCCATCTTCCCTTCTCTCATCTCTTGTTCTCTGCTCTTTTCTCTCTCTCTTTCTCGTTTCTTCCCCTGCCCCCAACTCTCTGCCCTTTCTCTAATATAAAATGAACTTACCCTTTCCTATTCTAACCTTGGCCTAGAGAAATTATTTTATGTGAAAAGAAATAACATTAAAAATACATAGTTTAATGCTTTCAAAGTGAAATAGCAAACTAGATCTGTTTGATTACATTTTAAAAATTAAAATTAAGTCATGGATCATGTAAAATAAATTAAAAAATAATTGATATTGATTATTGAATTGATTATTTCAACAATTGAAATAATTGGTTAACATAAATTGATTATTGAATTGATTTTCCAATATTTGAAATAATTGGATAGCATAAATTCAAAAATAATTTTATTTTTGAAAATTAATCTTTATTTGGAGATGTCATTTTCCCAAACTCTGCTATTTGAACCTAATTACTCTATCAGCTTGTGGACCACTTTCCCCTTGCATATCAAATTATGGTATAGAGTCAGATTTCATATGAATTTCATCATAATAGTTCATTTTGGGGCTGATCCAGAAGATACCGCATTTCCTCTCTGAATTATTCCTTGCTCTTGCTGCAGATAGATGATCATGTTTCTCTTAGTAACAAATTCCAATTGCGCGTTGTATCTAGCACAAAGAAATACTTCTGGATTTTTGATTAAAATTCTGACTTAAATCACCTTTTAAGGTCATTCTAGTGAGATTAGGCAAGCAATTATACTTGGCTTCATCAGTATCTTAGGTTGATGCTGAATACTGAAAATTGTTTTCTCAGTTTTTCAGTACAGTCTAAACCGACTTTCATAACAATGAAAATCAGTAAAATACTGATGAATTTTGACTTGTTTTCTATTTCTGGTAGCTCAACAATATATAGTGACTACTACTTTTTCAGTATGAATTTTAACCCTGGTATAACGTAGTTGAACTGAGTAACAATAACATTTAAAACTGTATGTATTTTCCTTTCTCACCTTATTACTCCTTAAATTAGTAGCCTCATTTTGAATTTTCTAACCTTGAGCATGATCATTACATTTTTGTTCATTTTAGCATCAAAAATTGAAACTGTTTTTTACCAAACCTAAACATTGTGCTTTTAGTGACAGAAAAGGCATCATTATGCTTAGCAAATGTTGGATATATAATGTCATCCTTTTAAGGACGTTATAGTAAGGTTTTCAATTGGCATTTACTTATCTTTATTGAATATTATTCATTGCTCTTTATTCATCTATTTTTTCAATTTTAATAATTCTATTTGTGTTTTTTCTGTGTGCAAATTGTTTCATAACATGTAATTATACCCTAATTTGATAAAGAATATGAGGCTGTAGGAATTTCATCTGACCTTTGCAGGTTGTGAATGGATGAGAATAATTGTTAATTAAACTATTATTATTATTTTTTTGAGGCAGAAGCTCACTTTGTTGCCATCAGTCAAGTGCTGTGGCATCATAGCTCACGGCAACCTCAAACTCTCGGGCGCAAGTGATCCTCTTGTCTCAGCCTCCCAAGTAGCTAGAACTACACCCACCGTAATGCCTAGCTATTTTTAGAGATGGGGTTTCACTCTTGTCAGGCAGGTTTTGGTCTCCTGACCTGAGGGGATCCACTCACCTCAGCTTCCCAGAGTGCTACGATTACAGGTATGAGCCACTACGTCCGGCCCAATTTTATTTTATTTTTTTATAGCAAGTAGATTTTTATTAAATACACAATATATAATACCTTGGTCAGGAATTTTATATGTATCATATTTGACAGAAATTTGTTCATTTTCCTTGTTTCCAGTTTTAAAATATGTATATAATTTACTTCTTTGAAGAAGTATATACATTTCAACTTTTTTTTCTTTTTGAATTCTACTCTTGTACATTCTGTTTCTCTCATGAGCTTAGTAATTTAAAGCATTAAACAATAAAACTCAAAGTTTATATAAATTAGACTCTTTAGCATCTAAAATATAATTGGAATACATTTAAAAATAGAAAATTAAGATAAAATTTACATATTTTTTCAAAATTGTCTTTGGAAATATCCAAAATCATATGCTAAACCTAGAGGTAAGGTGTACATTATAATGAATGCATATAAAATTTTTAATAAAAGTGTTTAAAATGCAGTCAAAATATTTCTATGTAATTTTTTGAAAATTTAATTACATTACATTAAATATTTCATAAAAATAAAATACTTTGTAATACCAGTATTCGATGCCCAGCTAGTTACCAATATAAGGAATCAATATCAAGGCTCGGTGCCTGTGGCTCAAAGGGCTAAGGTGCCAGCCATGTACACCTGAGCTGGCAGGTTCGAATCCAGCCCGGGCCCGCCAAACAACAATGACGGCTGCAACCAAAAAATGGCCAGGTGTTGTGGCGGGCTCCTGTAGTCCCAGCTACTTGGGAGGCGGAGGCAGGAGACTCGTTTGAGCCCAGGAGTTGGAGGTTGCTGTGAGCTGTGATGCCACAGCACTCTATCCAGGGCGACAACTTGAGGCTCTGTCTCAAAAAAAAAAAAAAAAAAAGAATCAATATCAAGCCTCATACCTGTTACATACAAATAGACTTATTGCTATAAATCTAAGAGTAAAATGAATTGTTTAATATTGCAAAATGTTCCTCCAAAGCGATTGCTGTGAACATTGTGAAAGTTTTGAGAATCTCCAGAACTGTGAATTGGAGAATGAAGTGAGGCAAAACTGGATGCTTGGCACCATTGGGAAATGATAGTATATTATGAGAAAATCTGTAATATTCGTGCTCTCTGAGAGGCATAAATCAATTTATATTGTTTCTTACCAAAGTGGTGTCTACCTCTAGCATCAGCGTCAGAGCAATATAAAAACTTTTACAACATCTGGATACAATTGTCTTCTGTTTCAGAGTCTTTGGAAAGAGATACACAGGAATGATAAACCAGAGTGCGTTTGTAGCATCTGAGACTTGCTCACCTATGTGTGTGTGTCCCTACAATATAGGGTCTGGGATGGGTTTCCTTATGCTCAGGTTAGGGTAGTATTGGCATCAAAGCAGGGTGGATTAAACAATAGATTCAAAGTCAAAAATTATTTTATCTTTTTAAACTTGTTAATTAAATACAAACATGGGCTGAAACTCTTATTAGTTAATGGCCAAAGCCCAACAAACCAAACACTAGGAAACAAAACAAAACAACAAAAACACCATGCCCTATCAGAAAACCCTGACACCCAAGACATTATATAAATTTTTGCTAACTGAAGAGTAATCATATTCTTTTGTAAGATCACACACACACACACACACACACACACACACACACACACACATATATATATATATATTTTTTTTGGTTGCAGCCACCATTGTTGTTTGGCGGCCCCGGGCTGGATTTGAACCTACCAAGTGTATGTGGCTTGTGCTTTAGCCGCTCAAGCCAGAGGTGCCGAGCCCAGATCATATATTTTATAGTTCAAAGCCCACATGTACCCCAGAGAAGTTTATCACTATGTGAAAAAGAGCTTGTATGTATTATAACATGTGGTTTCCCTGTTATATATATTCCATGGTGCTTATCCCAATTTGTAGTTAAATTTTAATTTATGTATTATCTATTTAATGTTTGTTTTCTTTGTGGGGGTTTGAGGAGGATAATAAATCCCACCTTTTTCTTCCTCCTCTCAGTTGAGAATCCATTACGAAACAAGACACAGGGATTACACAGATACAAACATCAGCCTTATCACTGATTGTGCTGCTTTGACAGTTCCACTTGCTGCTGGTATTTATGACTTATTTAAAAGGAGATGGAGGTTTTGAAAGTACACCTATGTCTTTGGAAGATATATTCAACCCTTACAATCCCCCATTCCTGAATTCTTTCAGGAGATATTGTAAACTTTTCCAGAGATTAAAGATATTAATTGTCATCTCTTTTAATAAAAGATTGCCATACATCCTGCTGGAAGTAGAATTTCTTCTTCTTTTTTTTTTTTACAACTAGCTGGGCATGGTGACAGGCACCTGTAGTCCCAGCTATGAGGGAGGCTGAGGCAGGAGCATCATTTGAACCCATTAGTTTGAGATTGCTGCAAACTATGCTGAGGTCACGTGGAAATAGAATTTCAAGAGAGAGAATGTAGGTACTCTACACCAAAACAGACTATGCTGGGATATGATCTGTGGAGTGTGTGTCTGGACAGTGCCCGACGCAGCAGACATGACACAGTAAGCAGGACGCTTCTCTGCATGCATGCTGGGTGATTTATTCTTAGCATGTAGGGCCAGGGATGGTAAAGTTGGGTATTTGAGGAGAAGAAATTAAAATTACCCAATATTCCAGAGCTCTTGACCCTGCAGGCATCCTAGAATTTCTGGCATAAACAAGAAACCCCAAATTTCATTCCTCTTGAAAAGATAGCTTGAGAAAGTTTAGTTAGTGAAGTTGTATAAGGTGCCCAAGGGTCTCAAACTGGGAGAGAGATAAGAAGGGTATGAATAAATAAACAGGGGTAAACATTCGGAAGGAATGTTCAGGCAGAGTAGAAACTACTATATTCATCAAAAGTAAGCAAACAAAACCGGATTCATGCAGTGTGAGATTGTGGGTGGGAAAGGATCATCCTGGCTGGGCCTGTGTGGTGAGGAGACAGAGGTGAGCTACCTACAGGGTTAGTGGAGGGTACATTAGAGAGAGGAGAAGTGTAGGAAGATGTGATGGGGCTTGTCTGGTTTATAGATAAGAGGCAAGTACGTAAACAGGAGTTTGCACAATTAAGTTCGCAAACCCATCCTAGAAAAAGTGCTGCATATCTCATTGTTGAATATCACCATGGTCAGCTTTAAAGTACTCCCCTAGGGAAGATATACATCAAGGCCAGTGCCTAGTCTGCCCTTCAAAGAACTTTTTCTAGGATGAGTTTGCAAACTTAATTGTCAGACCTCTTACAATGGTTGCTCTGATGGCCATTCCAGAAAGTGTTCCCAAATTGCTTTGAAGGGTGGACTCGGTGCTGGCATCAGTGCACAGCTTCCCACGCAGAGTACTTTGACGGTGACTGTAGTGATATTCAGCAGTGGGGTAGGTAGCACTTTTTCCAGGATGAATTCAAGAACTTAATTGTCTGACCTCTTAAATAAATAAAAATTCTGTTACTTTTAATGAAATTGATTAGGGAACTTGGGATTCTGGAACAGACTAATAGCTCCATGTGCTCAAACGGGAGCTAAATCCACAGGTAAGAGAAATGTACATGAAAACTCACCAGGTAGGCCTGAAGGCCAGGCTGCCTTGCAGAAGGGATTTTCACACATTTGGACCTTCAGAAACATTGGTTCAAATTCAACACTATGTGGGGTTTTGAGTGAATTCTCAGTAGTTTACTTTCAAAGAGGACATTTTTATACACAAATGAAAAGGAGCCAAATAAGGCAGGTGCCGTTAAGCCTGGGCAGTGCTAAGGAGCCATTCCATCCACACTGGGCAGAGCCAAGCTATTCCTTTACTTGTTCATCTAGTTTTACCTTAGATTACATTTTACTAGGAATACAGTAGAAGATCTAATAGATCCAACCATAGGTACAGAGATACCTTCGAATGTGTGGGTAGTAGTCAAGCAAATCTTACTTGTCCTGTTTGCAATTTTGTGACAAAATAGGCTGGAAGGTAGAAATATACTTGCAAATCTGTAGTTTCTGAAGCATTTGATTTTGAAGAGTAATAGGCAAGGCTGGAGTTTGCTTTCACTCTTTACAAGGAAAATTGAGGGCTGGACTAATCCTTTGAGATTATCTAATTTTTACTCTCTCCTAGAAAATGTAACCAACCCATGGAGGGCCAGAACTTTATCAAAGTTTGTAATACGTAGTAAGCTGTTATTTAGGTTTCCTAGATTCCCATGACTATAACCCAAAGGTGTGCTCTGATAAGACTGGAATATAGGGAATCAGCGTCTTCTAGATATATGTGACATGCTGGGTAGCAGGGCCTCCTGAAGGTGGGTGCCCTCAAATCCCTTAACCAGCTCCCCCATGCACCATGGATCTTGTGGGACTCTCCACTCCCCTGATGCTCAGGGAGATGACTTTGGAGAACCCCTAGGGACAGTGATGAGCTCTGCCAGAATGCACCTCCTGCCCTGGGCCTCTGATGTCCAGCAGTTGAGCTCTGCCAGAATGCACCTCCTGTACCTGGGCCTCTGATGTCCAACAGTTGCTAGTTGTCTGGGAGAACACAGAGGTTTTTGTGCTATTATCTTTCCTTAGCAAAGAGACGTTACATGTGGTCCAGTGACACTCGGGGGAAACCAAGAATTTAGTCTCATACACTTGGACATTAGATTTGAAACATCCTGTAGCTGATCAGCTGAGTCTGTGGACTGATCTGGCCAGTTGCTTTCTCATGCCACTTTTCCGACAGGAATGTCTTTAGGGTTTAACTCACCACCAAAGCCACCTCCTGGTTCCCCGTCTACTATTCTTTGGAGAACTCTCAGCCTCAGCAAAGCTGCTTGCCTTCTGTGACCACCCGCTATTCCCCTTAGATAAGAGAAAAAGAAGTATCAGGAACTCATCAAAGGGCTGAGAACAGCCAGCAAATGCAGATGACAGAGGGAAAATATAAAGCAAAGATGTCAGCTTTCTTCCTATTTAAAATCCAGCCCCAAAGCTGTCTTACAGGAGGGCAGGTAGTGTTATTCAACAGATCTTTGTCGATTGATTAAATAACTTTGTGGTCACAAAAAGAAGATTTCAGAAGTGTGTTTAGCATTGATTCTCTGATCTCAGAGAAAAGGTAACAGAAGGATCTTAGTGATTTGGAGATGAAAGAGTTCTTGGTGTTTATTCCGTTTCCTTGTTTTTCTTCTTTTTTTAAAATTAAATCATAGTTGTGTACAGTCATGCATTTATGGGGTACACTGTGCTGGTTTTATATACAGTTTGACTTAATGACTTGCATTTCTCACTTTCTGAATTTTAGTTCAATAACATATATTCAAATATTTTCATTTTTGGATAAACTATCTGTTGGAGAGATACACAAACTGCTCTCTTCTCTTAGATTTCTTATCCCTTGCTGATATTTCCTGAATGATTGGCTGTGGAGTGGCTCATTAAGCTGGGAGAGAGGCGGAGGCTTTGGGGTTTTATGCTTTAATCCTAGATCTTGCCATGGGCCCAGGATTTCTGAAGTAGGGCCTCTTGACAGTTATAAAAACTGCCTGTGGTTCAGATTTACAAACAACTGACAATTCTGCCCGAGCTGCTTTGATGAGTGCAATTAAAAAACACGACGCACAAAACTTTTTTTTTTTAAAGCTGTTTTATCCCACTGACTATTAAGTAATTTAGATAATCTAGGATGTTAACAATTAAGATTCATGTCCTAAAATACCACACAACAAATTCTTGCAGGATTGTGGTATAGTTTCAACTCTTAGAGAAGCAAAGGAAAAGCCAGCAAACTGACTATGAGGTTCTAGATACATTATCCAAATTGTTTAAGTACTAACAGTGTTGAGCCCTCAGTAAGTGTTTAATACATTCTGGTTGAATAATGAATACAGGCATCTGTAAATAGAGGGTGTATAAATGCTTTCCAATAATGAGCTAAAGAATATAGCAGAACATCTTTTTTTTTTTTTTTGAGACAGAGCCTCAAGCTGTCACCCTGGATAGAGTGCCGTGGCATTACAGCTCACAGCAACCTCCAACTCCTAGGCTCAAGTGAGTCTCCTGCCTCAGCCTCCCAAGTAGCTGGGACTACAGGCGCCCGCCACAACGCCTGGCCATTTTTTGGTTGCAGCCATCATTGTTGTTTGGCAGGCCCGGGCTGGATTCGTACCCGCCAGCTCAGGTGTACGTGGCTGGTGCCTTAGCCCATTGAGCCACAGGCACCGAGCCAGCAGAACACATCTTAACCTCTCCCTGGTTGAACATAATCAATTGATACATATGCATGGCAGGCACTCAGTGCATGCTGGGACTAGATGCTGGTTTATACTCTCCATATTTTGTTTTACTAATTCATTAATTTTTCTTTTTTCTTTTCTTTCTTTTTTTTTTTTTTTAAGATCTTACAATGTATTTTTATTTGCAGTTTTTGGTAGGGGCTGGGTTTGAACCCGCCACCTCCAGCATAGGGGACTGGCGCCCTTCCTTTGAACCACAGGCACCGCCCCAATTCATTTATTTTTCTAGGACAAGTCTCACTCCGTCACCCTGGGCAGAGTGCCATGGCATCATCGTAGCTCACAGGAACCTCAAACTCTTGGGCTCAAGCGATATTCCTGCCTCAGCCCTCTCCAGTAACTGGGACTATAGGCCCCTGCATAACACTTGGCTTGTTTTTCTATTTTTAGTAGAGACATGGTCTCATTCTTGCTCAGGCTGGTCTTGAACACCTGAGCTCAAGCAATCTGCCCGAGTAGGCCTCCCAGAGTGCTAGGATTACAGGCGTGAGTCACTCTCTCCATATTTTAAACTGCTGTGTAGACTTGTAGCATTGCTATTGTTGTTCATCTCTTTAATATTTAGTGAATTTCTACTGTGTGTGTGGCACATCTATAAACAAATTATCATAGGATACAGTAGAAAGCTTACGGGCTTTGAAATCACCTGGGTTCGAATCTCAACTCTAGCTTACTGGCTCTAGAGTGAACCTCAAAGTTTTCTAGTGTGTAACCTGTGGATAATAGCAGCATCCTTGAAAGTGGGGTTGTTATAAGGATTAAATGAAATAAATACCATCTGAAAAGTTTACAAAGTCATGGAATGTGGTCTTAATTATCATCAGTGGGAGTAGTCTAGGAAATTTTTTTGCTGAAATGTTTCAGATGCCACAGCGTTTTACCACGAGAGGGCGGCATAATCACATTATTTGGAACCCGCTTTTCTCCGCTCCCAGATGGCTCTCAGCATTGAACACAGCCTTAGCTTCATTTTTTGATCTTAACACATTTAGAGGCCTAAACAGCTTATTCTAATATTTTAAAAGTGGCAAGTTCTAACCTCTAGACTTCTGTTCAACTCGGTATCTATAGGAACGATTAATTCAGTATTCTACATTGTGGATGTTGAAAATATTTTTGAAATTAGGACTCAGCTGGATTTGAAATTTTGAGTCTTAAAGATTAGGCCAGTTATCTAAAAGCATTAGGTTGTCTTTGGATATATCCAGAATTTCATGCAGAGTTGGCCAAGCTGTTACATTCAGGCCTCCTGGAAGCCACTTGGAGTTTGTTTAAATTCTATTATATTTACTGTGTACAAGCCATTAATCTGCTGGGGGATACAAAACTGGGATCTTTCTTCCAACAAATATTTGTTAAGTATCTACAATGTACCCCTCTTTTAAGTGCTTTAGTATTCAGCAAGGGGTCACAAAAAAGGGGACCAAAGGTGAGTCACTTGTCACTGTCGTTAAGGAATCTGTGAGATCTTGTGTTCTCTCTTTCCCCTTTCCGTCCACTCACCTCGCTCTGCCATGTCCTTCTCAGAAGAGGCACTCGTCGTGTCCCCCAGCAAGCGAGCCTGACCCGAGGAGAAGGGCAGCATCCAGCTCCACTTTGCCAGGCTCTCAGAGCACAGCACGGTCCTGTCCCGGGGTCCGCCTGGGCTGCAGCCTATACGACCTGTACAGTGCATATGATTATACAATACCACTGTACAGTGCCTATGATTGATTATACAACACCACTGTACAGTGCCTATGATTATACAACACTACTGTACAGTGCCTATGATTGATTATACAACACCACTGTACAGTGCCTATGATTGACTATACAACACCACTGTACAGTGCCTATGATTATACAACACCACTGTACAGTGCCTATGATTGATTATACAACACCACTGTACAGTGCGTATGATTATACAACACCACTGTACAGTGCCTATGATTATACAACACCACTGTACAGTGCCTGTGATTATACAACACCACTGTACAGTGCCTGTGATTATACAACACCACTGTACAGTGCCTAGGGTTATACAACACCACTGTACAGTGCCTATGGTTATACAACACCACTGTACAGTGCCTATGATTGATTATACAACACCACTGTACAGTGCCTATGATTATACAACACCACTGTACAGTGCCTAGGGTTATACAACACCACTGTACAGTGCCTATGGTTATACAACACCACCGTACAGTGCCTATGGTTATACAACACCACTCTACAGTGCCTAGGATTATACAACACCACCGTACAGTGCCTATGGTTATACAACACCACCGTACAGTGCCTATGATTATACAACACCACCGTACAGTGCCTATGATTATGCAACACCACTCTACAGTGTCTAGGATTATACAACACCACTGTACAGTGCGTATGATTATACAACACCACTGTACAGTGCCTATGATTGATTATACAACACCACTGTACAGTGCCTATGATTATACAACACCACTGTACAGTGCCTATGGTTATACAACACCACTGTACAGTGCCTATGATTATACAACACCACCGTACAGTGCCTAGGATTATGCAACACCACCGTACAGCGCCTATGATTATACAACACCACCGTACAGCGCCTATGATTGTACAACACCACCGTACAGCGCCTAGGATTATACAACACCACCGTACAGCGCCTATGATTATGCAACACCACCGTACAGTGCCTATGATTATGCAACACCACCGTACAGTGCCTATGATTATACAACACCACTGTACAGTGCCTATGATTATGCAACACCACTCTACAGTGTCTAGGATTATACAACACCACTGTACAGTGCCTATGATTATACAACACCACTGTACAGTGCCTATGATTATGCAACACCACTCTACAGTGCCTAGGATTATACAACACCACCGTACAGTGCCTATGATTATACAACACCACCGTACAGGGCCTATGATTGATTATACAACACCACCGTACAGTGCCTATGATTGATTATACAACACCACTGTACAGTGCCTAGGATTATGCAACACCACTGTACAGTGCCTATGATTATACAACACCACTGTACAGTGCCTATGATTATACAACACCACCTATGGAGAGAGCTATAGTGCAGACAGACATTCAGATAGCTCTTCTTTCTGGGTGTTACAGAAGAGTAGCTCCATGTTCTGGCTTGGCTGCAAAACACTTTATAGATGTAGGAGCTGGTGTCATAGATGAAGATTATAGAGGAAATGTTGGTGTTGTATTATTTAATTTTGGCAAAGAAAAGTTTGAAGTCAAGAAAGGTGACCGGATTGCAGGGCTTATTTGTGAACGGGTTTTTTAAATCCAGAAATAGAAGAACTTCAAGTTTTGGATGACACTGAAAGGGGTTCAGGAGGTTTTGGTTCCACTGGAAAGAATTAAAATTTATGCCAAGAATAGGAAATGAAAAATTGTACCTTTTTCTTAAAAATAGTTTGAAAGGGGCAAGGGAGGGGAGAGAAGGGAGAAGGATGGGCAGAGGGAGAGAAATTGGTGGGTCCACACTTATGGTGCATCTTAGAAGGTTACAGGTGAAACTTACTAAATATAGAATATAAATATCTATACACAATAAGTAAGAAAATACCATGAAAGCTATGTCAACCAATACAATATTTTGAAAATATTTTGAAAGTTTCAATATTTTGAAAATATTTCAAACTGTATATAAAACCAGCACATTGTACCCCATGATTACATTTATGTACACAACCATGATTTAATTAAAAAAAAAAAAAAGGAAAAAAAATATAGGCTCGGCACCTGTGGCTCAATGGGCTAGGGCGCCAGCTGCGTACACCTGAGCTGGCAGGTTCAAATCCAGCCCAGGCCCACCAAACAACAATGATGGCTGCAACCAAAAAAATGGCCGGGCATTGTGGTGGGTGCCTGTAGTCCTAGCTGCTTGGGAGGTGGAGGCAGGAGACTCTCTTGAGCCCAGGAATTGGAGGTTGACAGCTATCCAGGGTGACATCTTGAGGATATTTATAAAAAAAAAAAAAAAATGATTGTTTTCACACATACACACAAAAATAGTTTTTGCTTAAAAAAAAAAAGAAATCTATAAGCTATATCAAGTTCCCAAATGGAAAGTAACAAGAAGAAAGCAGTGCAAGGGACTGACACACCCGGTGCGGCCTTCCAGGGTCTGGCCTGCAAATATTCGTAGACTCCTTTTTTGGAGGGGCCCAGCTCTGGCCCTCACTGAGGACTGATGAGCTGGACATTTCCAGTATGATATCCCAAAGGGGAAGGTTTTTATAAGTGCTTCTAAACCTTCATGCCATGACACACAGGTGTATTATTAAGAATTGTAAAGGGTACCTCAGGGGCAATTTTCTTTTACAGTGTGGTCTCAGCATAGGACTCCAAGAGCAAAACCATAGCTTGCTTTCTCCTCCATGAGCCATTCTAATTTTATTTTGTCCCCTCATTCTGTTAGGATGGCAGAAACATCATCTTGGTCAGTTTCACATCTCTTGTTCAGGGGGCAGCTGGAGTGGCCGGTCCAGAAGTGGTGTAAAGACATTGTTGTGTGTTTGGAGCCCTCAGTGTTATCTGGCCATGGAGGCATCTATTGAGAGGTTGATTGTTCACTTGGTTCTTGGTTATTAATTCATCTAAGTTACTAAGGAGACATTCATCCTCTCTCCCATAAGTTTCAGATTCATTAGCTCATTCTGCTACTTCCTGGCCCCTTTGAAGGCACGGGAATTACTGTATCACACTGGAGTCTTACATGTGGCCCTGCCCAGCTGTACCAGAGACACCAGGCAGCCATTTCCTCTCTGTATCTTGCTACCTCCCAGGGCCCTTCCTGGACAATGGGGGCATCTTTCCTGCTCTCACTCATCTGAGGATGTCCCTTCTTCCATATCCTGTCCCCAATTTCCATGATCTCATTGCTTCCCAAGCTGGGAAATCTTTTAAAATTTAGGAGTGGGAGGGATCCTTATTCTTTTATGTACAACTTCTCTCTGAAAACCTGTAACCCGAATTCTTAGTTTTATCTAAACTTCTTGTCTTTTGGGAAAAAAAACAAAATCCAGAAGGAACCTTAAAGGCTGTTTGATTTTTCTCCTTGCCGTGTCTCTCTGCCTCCCTTCTCCTTGTAGGCTAACTTAGCTGCTCGGGGCGGACACGAGGAGAAGGGTAGAAAGGTGAAAGCCAAATACAAGGAAAAATATTGGTTAATATTTCAAACTTATTATCCTGCCATACCAATAATAAAGTACCCGCATTTGTGAATGATTTATCTTTTTTATAAGTTGGAGTAGTTTCAAGGTTATCCCTATAATAACTTCCATCCCATTGTTCCTTCGGATTTCAGCTCAATCATTTCTTCCTCAGGGAAGGGTCTCCTGACCTCTTCTCATCTATGCTTTCATAGCACCATTTATCTCCCTCTCATAATTATTTTGTTTTATAAAAGTTGTGTGTAAAATAGACATAATAAAATTTACCGTCTTGCCCATTTTTAAGTGGGCATTACAGTTCAGAGGCATTAAGTGCACTCATGTTATTGTGCTAGCATCACCATCATCCATCTACAGAAATCTTTTCATCTTACAAAGCTGAAATTATTTTAACTTTATGTTATTTGTGTGATTTTTTTTATTAATGTCTATCTGTTCCACTAAAATCTAGGTTTCATAAGGGCTCAGATTGACCTGTTCTTTTTATTACTATATTTTAGTGTCTGACACAGTACACACCATACAGTTGTTATTCAACTGGTATTTACTGAAAGAGTGGGTTGATCTTTCTTTTCATATGCACATTCTTGAGTGGGAGAGAAAGTAAGGAGGTATGGTTGTGCCAGAAATTGCTCACAATCCTGGGTGCACATGGGTGTGTGTTATATAACTTAATGGCATCTAGAAAAATGTGAGATTTCGGACTATAACTGTGTTCTTTTCCCAGAACATAATAAAATAAAGCAATAGTATCTCCTCCAAACATAAGTGGTAACTAAATGAAGAAAGAGACATAACATAGTACAATCAGCTAAAAACAAAAACAAAAACAAAAAAACACCAACCAGAATGCTGGCCACTATGGAAGTACTCAGAATATGCTAGAACAGTATGGAATCGCAGTTTTGCTTGGATGCTCTGCCAGACAATTAAATTCTTGGAATTCTCACTGTCCGAAATTTGAAAAGAAGCTAAATGGGCAAACTGACTTTATGTTTTCCTTCTTCTGACCAAGGAATCCTGGAAATGATACTGGAAGAAAGAGTGAGTGATAGCCACTCCATGGCCAACTGTGGAATCAGAGAAACCTACTGAAGCCCAAGGTCACTGAGCAATGGGAATGAGACACACCCTTCTCCATCTGCATTAGATAGGGCGATCCTTTGTGCTGCACAGATAGCAAAATATTGGAAGAGTGATGGCTTGGCGCCTGTGGCTCAATGGGCTAAGGCACCAGCCATGTACACCTGAGCTAGTGAGTTCGAATCCAGCCCGGGCCCGCCAAACAACAATGATGGCTGCAACCAAAAAATGGCTGGGCGTTGTGGCGAGCACCTGTAGTTCCAGCTACTTGGGAGGTGGAGGCAAGAGACTCGCTTGAGCCCAGGAATTGGAGGTTTCTGTGAGGTGTGATGCCACGCTCTATCCAGGGTGACAGCTTGAGGCTCTGTCTCAAAAATAAACAAACAAAAAACAAAAACCAAAATATTGGAAGAGTGAGCATCATAAATTTTCCAACCAAATCTGCTCTGTCTACCATCTCTGGTGAGTTCTTGTAGCTGCATCTCTGTCAGGAAACCAAACTGGTTTCAGATACAGTGGGAAGAGAGCCAAGAAGTCAGCCCACTAGATCACACCAGATAGAAAGTGTACAAGGGCTGTTGAACACAGAGTAAAGTACAAATAGACAGGATGACAGCAGTGCAAACCTACTTGAGTTAAAAAACAACAGTATCAAAATACAAAACCCCAAACCAAGCAAACAAGCAAGAAGTATATAACAAAGTACATTTTAGAAGAAAATATAATCCAAAGAACAGAAGAAATTCTTACAATCACTTTGTTTTAGAAGAATTTGACTTTATGAATACAAATATAGTAATAAATCAAAAACTCAAATATTGGCGGGGCAAGGTGGCTCACGCCTGTAATCATAGCACTCTCGGAGGCCAAGGAGGGTGGATTGCTTAAGCTCATAGTTTCAAGGCCAGCCTGAGTAAAAAACTGAAAATAGAAAAACTGAGGCAAGGAGATCACTTGAGCCAAAGAGGAGGTTGCTGTGAACTATGATGCCATAGCACTCTATCCAGGGCAACAGCTTTTTTTTTCAAAAAAAAAAAAAAAAAAAAAGACCTCAAAGATAAGAAAACAATAAAACAAAGAATTATAAAAGAACTATGGAATTAGATCAAAGAACCAAATGATATCACTATTAAACTTATGACTAGTAACAGCAAAGAACACAATTTAAACACTGTTGAAATTTGAATTAACATAGAAGAAAGGCTTGGGACAATCTTAGTGTAATTAAAAAAGATAACAATTAAATTGAAGCTAATAGATGTAAAAGACAAAAATAAAATTCAACATAAAAACATTGGGCGTCTCTGAAGAAGTAGTAAAGGAAATAACGTAGACACTTTTATTGGAATTGAATACAAAACTGAGTCTGCACAACCAACCCTTGTATACTGTTGGTGGGAATGCAAACTGGTGCCACTAGGGAAAGTGGGAGGGAGGTTGCTCTAAAATATTAAAAATAGAACTGTATGATTTAGCAGTTCCACTTCTAGATATCTTCTTAAAAGAATTGAAATCAGGACCTTGAAGAAATATTCGTGTTCCCATGTTCATTGCAGGACTATTCATAAGAACTAAGTTGTGAAAAAAAAAAAAAACCCAAAATGTCCATCAGCATATGAATGGATAATGGAAATGTGGGATGTACAAACAATGGAATATTATTCAGCCTTAAAGAAGATATGTGACAATATTGATGAACCTGGAGACCATTATGTTAAGTGAAGTAAGTCAGTCACAAATACCACCTGATACCACTTACATGAGGCATATAAACCATCAAACATGAAGAAGCAGAGAGTAGAATGGTTGTTGCCAGGAGCTGGAGGGAAAAGGGAAGAGTTGCTACTCAATGGTTATAAAGTTTCAGTTAAGTTCTTGAGATCTGCTGTACAATGTTGTTCCTAAGGTTGACAATACTGTATCATGCACTTACAAATCTGTTAAGAGATCCCATGTCAAATATTATAATAAGAAACACCCTGAAGAACATAGCACTCATAGCACTTGTAAGAACTTCTTTTTTTTCCCTTTTTTTTGAGATAGAGCCTCAAGCTGTCATCCTGGATAGAGTGCTGTGGCATCACAGCTCACAGCAACCTCCAATTCCTGGGCTCATGCGAGTCTCCTGCCTCAGCCTCCCAAGTAGCCAGGACCACAGGCACCCGCCACAACGCCCGGCCATTTTTAGGTTGCAGACACCATTGTTGTTTGGCAGACCCGGGCTGGATTCGAACCTGCCAGCTCAGGTGTACGTGGCTGGCGCCCCAGCCCGTTGAGCCACAGGCGCCGAGCCACTTGTAAGAACTTCTTGAAAGAAACTACAGTTTGTGCGAGTAAAGTCGCTGAAGGTATGAATCAAAACAGGGAATACAGGAATGTAGACATTCTAGTAAACACTGGTGGTGAATGTTGAATCCATATAAATTATGGTTAAAGAACAAAGTGTCAATGTTATAAACATGGATGCTGTAAACATAATAATATAACTATAAATATGAGGAAGAACAGGACAATAATTGGAGGAAAAGGGAGAATCTGAAAGTCTTTATCTCTCATGGCAAATTGTAAGAAGTGAAGAAAACCTGTCCCTACTAAAATGAGTAGCTCATAAAAGACTCCACTCCTCTCAGGTTTTCAATCAAACTCATTTCTTAACCTCAGAAATATCTTTTTAAAAAGTGAGGAAATGTTGGGTGGCACTCGTGGCTCAAAGGAGTAGGACGCCGGCCCCATATGCCAGAGGTGATGGGTTCAAACCCAGCCCTGGCCAAAAACTGCAAAAAAAAAAAAAAAGTGAGGAAATGTTTATTTGAAGTTCAACAGTTCCTTTGATTTCACTGTAGTTTCTTTTACTTCTGGAAAATCAAAGTAAATTTATGATTAATACTTTTTAATGACAAGTACATACAGAAGAATAAGCTCACTTTTGTAAATAGACTTTTTTTCTTCCCTCTCTTCATTTATCTATCTGTTCTTTTTTCTGTATTTATGTATAGAAAGATATGTATGATCATTTTTACTTAATAAAGCAGTAGTTATTCCTGGATGTGGGAATTGGGTTTCTTTAGTTACATTTGACTTTATGATTTTCTGCATCCTTTACATTTTTATAATAGGCATGCATCTTTTTTTTTTTTACCAAACACAGGGCATTTTAAAACCAAAGAAAAGACTAGAAATCATATGACGGTATAAATAGTGGTCAGTGTTGGACAGGGAGTAATTGGATGATCATTAACGTTTTTCTTTGCACTTTTCCTTATTTTTTTTAATTTTAAAAAAATTTATAGAGAGAAAAATAAAAAGGATAAATTGAGAATACCTGCTTTAAACCAACTGAATTGCAATCATGCTGATCTCATTTATGGGCTGTCTAAGAAATTCAGGGACAGGTTGATGGAACAACTGGCTGGCCAGAATGGGTTGTAGGATCTGTCATAATGAGCTGTGGAATGACAGGCTGGTGTGGCACACAGCCACTCGCAGGTGGTCTAGAAGAACAGTGACAGCGTCTGGGTACTGTAAAGTCTCTTTCAAGGCACTGGGAGAATCATAGAAATTTCAGAGAACAGTCAGACCTATTTATCATGGCATACACTCCAATACGCCATGACTCATTTTTTCCCTTGGAGCATAACACCTAGTGAAGTCTGTGAACATTCATAGGTGTTGGTTTTTTCATTGACCTTATAATGGCATTTTATCCTACATATTAAGGATAAGGATGGAAATATGTCAATGAAAACTAAGGAAACAATAAAATTTTTATATCAGAAATTAGAGCAGATTTTGCTATATTAACAGGAAGAGCTAATATTTGCTATATTAATGGAAAATGCTTCTTTCTCAAACAACAATTGGTAAAACATCAAACTAGCATGGCTGAAAAGTGGTTGTACAATAGTGATGGCCTAACCGTGCTGGCCTGACCTTTGGTGCTCTGAGATAGGCAAGTGTGGCATGAATTTGAAGTCAAATTCTTGCTTGTCCACTTAACAGTTTCCTTTTCCAGAAAATGGAGGAAGCCATTTCCTGGCTTCATTGGTTTGATTAGGATGATATATGTGTAACAAGCCATGAACAGTTCAACAGAGGGAATTACTATTCCAGCATGGAACAGAGCAAACCTCAGAAATGTGTATTTTTGAATTTTTTTTTTTTTTGGTTGGGGCTGGGTTTGAACCCATCACCTCCAGCATATGGGGCCAGCACCATACTTGATGAGCCACAGGTGCTGCCCAGGAAATGTGTATTTTTTTCCCTAAATGCTCTCATTATGTCCAACTTGACCATTTACCAACCCACACAGGAGTCCCCTGGGAAACTTGTAAAATCAAACAAGAATTAAACTGTATTGGGTGGGGGGGAGAGGGAATGTTCCCATGTGCCATCAGTGTACTGAGAGCCAGAGTGACCACAGAGTTGGTCAGATTCAACATCCTCATTTTATAGGAAAAGACACTGAGCCCCAGAGGGCTGAAGACTTGCTTGGACTTATTGCAAGTAAGTAGTAATTCGGTGACCCGAAGAACTCAGCATCCTGACTTAGATTAAGTATTTCTATTTTGAACTCTCAGGCAAGTTTTAATGGAAGAACTGGCTTACAGAGCAACACAGAGAAGCACAGAGACTGATTGGGGGAAGCCCTGCCATAGCCAATGGGCTATCCTTGAGGATGGAATCTTGCCAGCAGGGCCCGTGTCCTTACGCTGCCTCTCCACTTGAGGCAAAACTTCCTTGTTGCCAGAAAGCCTTACCATCTTTTCCTCTCTCTCAGTTCACTTGCTGCACATTGTCCAGCTCCAGAAACATCAATGGGCAGTAAATGTTCTCTGTGACATTCCATGGGGCTGGCGTGGAAGAGACCTGACTGTGAACATTCCTGGGTCCCAGAGAAAACCACGTCAAAGAACAAAGCCAAGTTGGACACAAAATTAAAGGAGAGGTGCTGACTGGCAACTGGAGAGCTGGTGGCAGCACAGTGGGAACTAAGAGGGGTCCCTCTGCATGTATATTGGGCTCCAACCTAGAAGAATTTCCATTCAAGAAATTCTTAGAAGATTGGTGATACGATAGTGCAAAAATAAAATCTTTGGCCAATAAAGGCACGGGGGGCAGGTAGGAGTTGCAGTTAGTGCCTCTCCTAACTTATCAGGCATAGGCCTCTAGCCTGATATCAATAGATTTAGCTGATTGTGATCCCCTCTGGGGGGACCAAAAGTCATCTGTATCTCGGAAGTATGTGCTTCCTCCAGGATGAGTCAGACAGATGCTCCGATGGGACGGGGCTGAACTACGTGCTTTGTCATATTTTTATCTTCAGCCCCCACCTGCCCCTTCTCTCCTCACCTTCTTTTCTCTTCTCCAGGGTCTTCCCATTTGTGAAATCCAGGAAGTACACATTTAGAAATTCCAGGAGAATGGAACAAAAAATGCTTTATGAGAAGGAAATTGGATCTCATAGAAGAGGGATGGTTATTTATCCCCGCCCTGGAGAAGTTCCTCCTAAGAGCATCACTTCAGAGCCCATGAGGTAAACACCTGTGAGAGCGCTGGATAAAGTAAATTAGGAATAAAGAATGGTCATTGTCTTGGGCCCCCAAATCTAAAGGCACTAGCTCAGATTTAAAGACCTAGTCCCCAAAGTTACTTTTTCCTCATTTTCTAATTTTTGCTTTTTATTCCTGATCCTATCTTTGTTATCTGGAGAGAGAGAG
>CAUYON010099708.1:0-22795 GCA_963573935.1 Arctocebus calabarensis
CCTACGGTGCATCTTAGAAGGGTACAGGCGAACCTTACTAAATGCAGAACCTTACTAAATGTCTTCATATAATAACTGAGAAAATGCTAGGAAGGCTATGTTAATCAGTTTGATGAAAATAGTTCAGATTGTATATGAAACCAGCACATTGTACCCCTTGATTGCACTATTGTACACTACTATGATTTAATAATAAAGACAAAAAAAATAAAAAGATAGAGGTATATTTCTGTGTAATGATACAGACATATGTACAGACATGCAAGACCTGTGGACACTGTGGCTGTAAATCACCTAATTCTGGTATCTTCCATTCTTCTCATCTTTGCCTAATGTAACCTCTTCTTATCCACATGCAACAACACCAGCGCACCAGACTTGGAGACTCTAAGAAATCAGAAGTGACTCCTTCCCTCTCAGAATGGCCTCAGTATCCATCCCAAGGCCCAACATTGATGATCACATTGATACTCATTGCCACTATCTACTGAACACTCTCTGTGCGCCAGTTACAGTGAGAGATCTTCTCATTCTGACATGCATTTCTCATAATTATCCTCACATGATATCCTTTTACAGACAACATCGAGTGTGGTGGCATAACTTTCCCCAAATACCATAATAAGTGGCAAAGCAGGGGTAGTAGACTTTTCCTGTCCCCTCTGCATTGGTCAAATGCAAGGCAGAAGAACAATGATGGTGGCAGTCCCAACACTGGGAGCATTGATCTGCTTCTGGGCCATTTATCATTGGCAGATTCAGCAAGTTCCTTCCCCTTTGAATCACTGAGTCTCTGGGTAATAAGAATTTTAAATAAGGCCCTGAGTTGGAAGCTTTTGCAGTTCAAACTTCTAGAAACCAATGACTCTGTGATAATGAAGAATGTCCTTTGGGCCACACAGAGGGAAGTATAGAGAGTGCCAACAAGGGGAGATAGACCCAAAAACAGGAAGCTGAGGGGCCAGAGGGAAACTTGCACCTACTGGGTGTGTTATGTTCCCAGTGGGTCCCCCCAGATTTGTACACTAAGTCCTAGTCCCTAATAACTCAGAATGTGACTTTATAGGTAAGTAGAGCCATTGAACAGGAAATTAAGGTAAAATGAGGTCATACAGGTGGGCCCTAGTCCAACACAATTGGTGGCCTCATAATAAGAGGAGAGAGGGATACAGATGACGTTAAACAGGGGACACCCCTGTGAGGGCACAGCAAGAAGAAGGAGATCTGTAAGCCAAGGAGAGAGGACTCAGAAGAAACTTCCCCTGCGGAAATCTTAATCTTGAACTTCTCTGCCTCCGAAATGGTGAGAAAATAAATCTCTGTTATTTCATTCACCCTGCCTGTGATATTCATTATAGTGATGCTAGGACACTAAAACAGTTGCTACCAAATAGTATTATACCCCTGTGATCTTGCATATCAGACCTGCTTAGTCATGGGCAACCTTCATCATACATCAGAATCCTGGGGGCAATAAAAATTCACACGTGAATTTTTAATTCCTTCCCCAAAGAATACAATTTCAGTTGGTCTAGAGGTGATGTCCAGGAAACCCTAATGAGTAATCAGCATTGAGAATCATCTTCCCAGATCTTTGAGTCTTTGGTTTTTCTTCTTGTTCAGGTAAGACACAACTCTGGACTCCAAAGTTATGTCCACAGAGAAGCCCCATGGGCACTCCCCATTCATGGCAGCCCCTCTATCATCTTTAATCTTTATACTGAACACTCCTTAGAATGGTCTTTAATTTATACATTTGTTTATTATTTTCCCTGTCTAAAGACATAAGCTTCATGAGGTTGGACATCTGGACACTTTTTTAAATGCCTACAGCAGTTCTGAGTCACATCTTATGATTTCTATTTGTGGAAGAGGGCAGTGAGGTGCAGAGAAGTTAGTGACTCACCTCCCCCACTCCAACAATTGGGTCAGAGGTGGTAGAATTTGAGTCTGAGCCCGGTCTTGACTAAATTCATAGCCACCCTCCTGAACTAGTTACACATAAGTGATTTCTTCACCAGCTCAAACATTATGGACGATTTTTTCGTCACAGACTCTCAGTTACCCTCACAATGGAGCCCCCAATGTAGGAATTAACTATTAGCTCCATTTAACAGATGAGAATACCGGGGTATGGAAGAGTGATGAGTAACTCATGCATGATATCACAGCCCTAAGGGGCAGTTTATTCTGCCCATAAATCCAATTATTCCCCCCCCCATTCTATTACCCTGCTTCCTTTGCCTTCCCTCTTCTACCTATCAAGCATCCTCTGCTTTCTGGGAAGGTGGAGGGGCACTTGGCCCATTGCTACAACAAAGCGGCAGCTTTTCTGTGCAGACAAGTCAGGAGGAGGTCCAGCCCACCAAGGAACATCCCAGCACAACTGTTCCAGCCTCAAGCTGTGCCCGGCTTCTCCTGGGCAGCTCTGCCAACTCAAGGCTGCCTGTTGGCACTTCAGCACTGAATGAGAAAATGATAAGGTTAGAATATTCTAGGAGAAGGTAAAAGGGATTAGAGCCCCAGCCCTACAGGGTGTGAAAGAGTCAGTGGGAATCAAATGGCAATGAATTTAAGAAATTCATTGCCAAGACAAGAACTGGCATTTGTTGGGTGCCAGGCACTTGTCACACATGCATCCATTTCATCCTGAAGTGGCCTTATGAGGTATAAGTAGGAAATACAACTGCCCAAATTCTGTTCCATATATTGCCCAAGAGCACTTCTCACACCATCCTCTGCCTTGACCCCTGGACAAGCTTCCCTTGTTTCTACACCAATTACCTTTTAACCAGTCCCTCAAAATCCTTTCTGGGCCCCCTCCAATGTAGCTATCATCCCTACTGCAACCAGAACCATTTCTTCCAAATGCAAATATGATAGTCTTTCCTCTGCTTACAACCTTAGACAGCTTTCTATTTTTCTCAAGATAATGACCAAATCCTTAACAAGGTGTCCCAGAACAAATTCCTGGAGGATCCAATTCCCGCCCACCTTTCCAGCCCTTCCTTTTCTGTGTGCCAGTCGGTCTGGCTCTCATTCAGCTTCTGCAACACACCACGTTCCCTCCTGTCGCCAGGCCTTCTCACAAGCTGTTCCTGCTGCCTGGTGCACCCTCCCCACCTGCCGCCCCACCTCCTCCAACTGAGTCTCGCCTGCTCCCTTCAGATCTCAGCTCAATGATTACTCTCAGAGCCTTGGACAAGAACATGCCCCTTGTCATAAGGCCCTGCTTCTTGACTTCTCTGCCCCTGTATGTGCCTGAACTGTGCATTCATTAGGTGAATCACTAAGTTTTTCATCAATGTTCGTAGGATCAGAGACTTTGCCTGATGTTGTGCCCCTCCTTGCCTGGAAGCCAGCTCAGTACCGAGCACACAGTAGGTCCCTACCAAATTTATTTTTGCATTCCAGGAGAAATTTACACTGAATTTTCTCAAACATGTCTTTATTTTACTATATAGAAAACTGGGATTCAGAAAGGGTAGGCTACTTGTCTAAGGTTGCCCAGCACAGCCAGGACACAAAACCCTCTGCCTGAGGCACAGTGCTGCTCACCTTCCAAAAATGTCAGCTGAGGGAAGTATGATGGGGTGGGGGCAGAGAAAGGAGATTCTGGAGAGCATTTCAGCTCTTGGAGAAACAAATGGGTTGTTCTAGACTTAACCCCTCTCTACTCCATCACCAATCAGTTAAGAGGCTGGACTTCTTAGAGCATGGAGAGAGACTGATGGTCCCTAAAGACCCATCTCATTATCCGGGAGCCAAATTGGGACCGTGTTAAAGGATAACTGGCCCATCAATAAACCCCACACTAATTCTGCAGCTTTACGGAGCAGAGAAACTGACCAAGCCCCACTAAGGCCCGCTCTCAGCACCTTCCCATCCAGGGCTAATGGTAATTTGGAGCCCCCAGAAGCCATTTGCCATAATGTGCTGTAACCTTCTTAAGTGAGTGCCTGATAAATTAATGGTCCTGTTAAGCACAGTTCATTGTGCGTTTCCACTCAGAGGTGGTGTGCACTGGTCATCAGCGGGAGGACAGGTGACAGAGAATATCAGGCAAAAACAGCTGTGAAGGTAGCAGCATGTGAACCCACGTCTGCAGCAGGTATGAGCTCTGCAGACACGTGTCCCTGTGAGTGCGTGTGCACGTGAGTACATCACAGCAGATGGAGACTCCTGCAGCAGGCATGCTTGCAAACGCTTACCACTTAACAATTTGCAAAATTGAACAATTATCTAGTACTTGTGGGCCTGCTTGGGCTGGCCAGTGTGACAAACTGTCCACACAGTAAGAAATGGCTCATTGTAGTTAATAAATATTTGCTGTTTTAATGAATAATAAAGGCCACCTAATCATTATAATAACGATAAGAACAATATAACAAACAGAAGGAAACATTTCCAGACAGCCTAAAAAAGTGGCAACATTCTCCATTGCAGCCATGAGCTAGCTGGGGCTGCCTGGGAGGGCACTTGCCTCCTCTGAGTCTCATTTCTCACTTTCCAAGGAGGGCTGCACTGGCGGAGCCAGCTAGAAGTTGAGGGAGTTTATCCCTATAGGGCTCCTTTTTACTGAAAGAGGGAAGGTGAGTTCTTGAGAAAGAGGTCAGCTAAAGGGTCATTTGGGGATGGGGGTGTTGTGAGCCAGGGTGGCTAAATTTTGGAGGCTATGCCAAGAGAAGCTAGAAAGGAAGATGATGAGGTCAATAGCACAATTACTAAGGTGTTTGAGTATCTGTGTGAGCTGAGTAATTGACCTTGGGGTGTAGACTGAATGTGTAGGCAGCCAGGTCAGGAGGATGAAAGGCAGTAAGAGAGAGAAGAGGGAGAGGTCTAAAAGCTTTCAACCCGATGGTAGAGCAGAGTTAGCACAAAGAGAGAGGAAGCTGTTGGGACTCAAGGTCATGGTAAGAGAAACCAGAGACTTCTAAGGGTGAGAGCAAAAGTGGATGACAACACAGAAGTTCATGATGAAAATCAAGTGGGGTGGATGTTATTGAAGAAGGAGCAGGGGCTAGGGACTGAGAGCCTCGGGCAGTGAGTCGTACTTTTTTGGGATAAGTGGAGACCTTGCAACCATTTGGTAATCTCATAAAGGTATAGATCCTTCCCGGCAGGAAAGCTATAGCCACATTGTTTCACATAAAGATGCAAACAGCCCCACCTCCCTGGACCTGCTGGCACTCTGATCTGAAGACTGGTGGATGGATGGATGGTGAACTCTATTGTGAAGACATGGCCTGGAAGGAGGAGGATGGATGGATGGTGAACTCTATTGTGAAGACATGGCTTGGAAGGAGGAGGAAGGCCGTGGAGCAAGGGTCAAAGTGCCTGCTGTGGGTCAGGTGGTGATGTGATGGGGAACTGACAAGGATGGAGAGGATGCCCCCGCCAGGGGCCAGGGCTGCAGGATCCTTAGTGGAATTCTGACCTGGAACTCCCTGACAGTCTTGCCCAGGACACACGGCACTCTCGGGCCTGACTCACTTCCAGCCGTTGCCTCAGGTGGTCTACAGGCAGTGGATGGTCCCAGGATCCCCTACCACAGCTGTTGTCTTCTGCCCTGTGAGCAGATGTCATTGTCTCAGAGTTTTCGGCATGACTTCTTTCCATCTTTTATTTCTGTGACTTCTATTCCAAGATCTGCCTCCAGCTGTCTGTCTGCCACCTCAGAGTGCTGTAATGTTCTCATCCAACTTCCAACTGTGGCACTCCTGGCCTGTGCCTCTTCCTCAGGGTCTCCAGGGAGCTTGTCTCCTGGGACTCATCGTTATCAGCCTTATTTGGGGTCCTGGTGTCTGTCTCCAAAGGGACCCTGTGCTGCACAGCTTCAGAGCCTCCTGCCTCCTCCCGGGGGCTTCTTCTCACTCTTCCCTTTTCAGAACATACTCAGACACTCCTGGAAATCTATAGACATTAATGTTGGCTCATTGTTTTTCTCTCTGGTTCCAGCAGTGCCACATGGCTTCTCAGTGGGGCCTGGTCAGAGCTCAGACAAAGAAGAGCCTTGGCCGTTCCTCCATGGACCACAGGAGCGAACACTGAGTGCTGACTTGCCACCTATACACCCCAGAAAGCAGGCAAGTAAGGCGCGGCCACTGAGCAGACAGCATGGGCTAAAGTTTTCCTGCTGTCCCGGTGATAGATGCTCAGTCTGTGGGCACCACGGAGCTGGAATGTGAAGAACGATTTCAGGAGAGCCTGAAGAGCTTGTCAGGCAGAAAGCAAAGATGACAAACCCCTTAGTTTTCTTGACCTTGTCCTCAAACGGTGTTGTACCTCCAAAAATGGGGTCATAAACCCCCACAACTGGGGCGGCACCTGTGGCTCCCTGGGTAGGGCTCTGGCCCCATGTACTGAGGGTGGTGGATTCGAACCTGGCCCTGGCCAAACTGTAACAAAAAATAGCCGGGTGTTGTGGTGGGCGCCTATAGTCCCAGCTACTTGGAAGGCTGAGAAAAGAGAATTGCCTAAGTCCAGGGGTTGGAGGTTGCTGTGAGCGGTGTGACGCCACAGCACTCTACCCAGGGTGATAAAGTGAGACTCTGTCTCTACAAAAATAAAGAAAGGAAGAAAGAGAGAGAGAGAGAGAGACAGAGACAGAGAGAGAGAAAGAAAGAAAGAAAGAAAGAAAGAAAGAAAGAAAGAAAGAAAGAAAGAAAGAAAGAAAGAAAGAAAGAAAGAAAGAAAGAAAGAAAGAAAGAAAGAAAGAAAGAAAATAAACCCCCAGACTGGCTCAGATCTTTTTCTTAGATACTCCCTGCCTGCTACCACCCTGCATGGCTTCCTTTCACCACTGACGATGTGTCTTTCTGTGTTATCATTGAGTGGACTGGTTGGTTTCCTCATTAGACTCTGATTTACCCACTGAAGTGTATTTTTCTCACTGTTGCATCTCCAGTGTCCAACACACAGCCTTGGTGTGTAGTAGGCTCTCAGTTAATGTTTATTGAGTGAATAATGAATAAGACAAATGATAAATGCCATAGCCTATAATTTATAGTCTCGTAGTGCATTCAGGAAGAATTCAACGGTATGGACCACTTCGTGTAAATGGTTAGAATCTAGGTGTAAGAGAATGATCAACTTTATTACAAACGAAGTTTATTGATTCAGCATCTGCTTTGTGCCAGGTTCAAGCTTCTGAATTTCACAATGAGTTAGACCAGGAGTCCTCAATCTACGGCCTGTGGGCCACATGAGTTGGTGTGAATTGTATTTGTTCCTGTTTTGTTTTTTACTTCAAAATAAGATATGTGCAGTGTGCATAGGAATTTGTTCATAGTTTTTTTTTTTTTAAACTGTAGTTCGGCCCTCCAACGGTCTGAGGGACAGTGAATTGGCCCCCTGTTTAAAAAGTTTGAGGACGCCTGAATTAGACCATAGTCTGGAGTAGAGAGAGGCTGTGAATGTGGGAACAGTGTAGCATTTGCAGGGTTTATCTCAGGAACTTCCTAGGGACCAGGGAGCACAGAAACAATGGTCCTCTCTAGAAGGGAACATGGGCACACAGACACATAGTTCACATATGTACATACACCCCATTCCCACTTGCATTTATTTGTTTGTTTATTTTTTTATTTACAGGTGGGGTCTCACTCTGTTGCCCTGGGTAGAGTGTTGTGTAGCTCGAGCAATCAGCCTCTCAAGCAGCTAGGACTTTAGGCGCCTATCACTACAGCCCCGCTAGTTTTTCTATTTTTAGTAGAGATTGGATCTCGCTTTGCTCAGGCTGGTCTCAAACTCCTAAGCTCAAGCAATCAATCCACCTACCTCAACTTCCCAGAGTGCTGGGATTACAGGCCTGAGCCACTGTGCCTAGCCCACATTTACCTTTCTTATAACACACCCATGTACACTTTGACACTTACATAGAGGTCTGAGCACTCTTAGGGATAGATTTATGAGACTGCTTCATTTACACTCCACACAAGACACCCCTCACCTCAGGCCAGAGAGGGGCAGACAAGGGCATTTTCTCACTGTCATTCCTAAATTCTTGAGAGGGGATGATCTCCAAAGGATGACACTAACAGATTGAAGGAATAGATGTGATGACCACCTTCCCTGGATTTTCGAGGGAAATTCAAATTACCACGGGAAGTGTGAAGTAGTCTCCCACAGAAATATCAAAACCGATGCTGAAATTTGGCCCTGATTTGGAGCTCCTGAATTATAGAACTCAGGTTAAATGAAAGCTTCCACTATCATCTCCAATGCTAGAGGAATGTTTATTTTTATTTTTCTCACACTCCACCGTGAATGCAGAAGTCAACACCAAGAGAAGTTAAAAACAGTTCCATAAAAAAACAGTAGGGCTACTCCAGCCACCTTGCTGGGCAGAATAATTCAGTGTGAAGATAGTGGCAATCAGGGTGATAAGACGGTAAATCACTGCCAGTTTTTCCATTTCCATAGCAAGAGGCAGCGTAGGACTCCATGTGGCATCCTTCTCTGAAAGTCCTTTTTGTCGCTCCTTGTTGAGGTCATCGGGGCCTGCAGGGACAGAGGCTGAATTAGCATACTTAAGTGGGGTGCTCTGCAGCACACAGGGCAAACAGGGGGTTCATTCAAGATTAACAGCCAACATCAGCCAGGGAGGCACAGAGTTGAGAGTTTTCAGGAAAATAGACCCCAGCACAGAGGAGTGCCAACCAAGGGTGTGAGGGAGTGCTTGGAAGAGGGCCTGCAATTCAGAATCAGGTAGGTCTGAATGGAAACCTTGCCCACGTCAGTCTTGCTGTGAAAACCCAGGCAATTTTCTTCACATTGCTCATAAAATGAATACAATTACATCTGCCAGAAGAAGTAAATCGAATCTATGGGGGAAAACACCTGATTCATTCAATCAACGAGCTTATAAACAATGATAATAATTAATATTTGTTGAGTGCTTACTATTCAAAACACTGTATATGCATAAGAATCTTCAATCCTTAGAATAATTCTGTGAACTAATAATTATTAATATTATCATTACTTTAAATGTGAGGCATAGAGAGGTTCGGCAACAGGAGAAAGGTCACACAGCTAGTGAATGACAGGGCTAAGGTCTGAATGCAGGGAAGCCAGCTACTGAGGTCATGTTCTTAGTTACTATGCTGCCTAAGGACCAGAATAACTCCAGGTGCAGGAGATAACATATATGCTGGTGAATCAGACTATCAAGACCTTAGTTGTTACAATGCTTACATGACAGCAGAGTACAGAGATGGCAAACAAATAAATGAAGACAAGGACTGCAGATAAAGGTGAGAGCCATGAGGACAATAAAACAGGTTGAGGGGGTTAGTAAAAGGAAGGGCTATTCTGATGGTACAGTCAGAGCCTGTTTCTTTGAGTAAATAGAATTTCAACTATTGAGTTGAGATTCAAAAGACTTGAAAAAGGCAACTAGGTGGTGATGTAGGGAAAAGAATCCCTGACAACAGGAAAAGAAGGCACTAAGGCCCTGGGGTGGGAATGAGCTGGGAACCATCTAGAAACAGAAAGAGGCTGAGCTGTGTTAAGCAAGGGGAGTTGTGGGAAGTCACGAAGTAGGTAATAATAAAACAGTGATTAGATCAATTATGTGAAGATAAGAGGTTAAGATTTTTTTTCTGAGTGTGAAGGAAATACCCCTTAAATAGTTTCTAAAGGAGAATGGATCGATCTAATTTTACTTTTTAAAAGATCTGTCAGATGTGTCAAAAAATGGATAAAACTCCTGCATGGCAAAGATTAAGCACTCAATAAATATGAGAATTCCCTCCCCATACTGGGAGATGCCTTGGGGAAGAAAAAAGGAAGCTAACATTCAGTGGAAAAGTCCTTTCTATGCCAAGAATCATGGAGGCTACAGGCTGCTACAGAGAAAGAGGATTTTGAAACTATTTTGCCTGACTCTCTACTACGGACAGGATGGTCACATACATGAGGCATATTCTATTTGCCAAGCCCCATCCTCTTTGCAGAAACCTCTTGCTTATTCATTCTGGCTCTGTGAACTGTTTATCGTATGATGTCACCTGCACCAGCAAACCCTCAGGGCAATAGTTGCTAAACATCTGCGGGACCAAACAATTTGGCAGTAGGCAAAGGTGGTAACTTTATTTCCACTGGCCATTAAGACATTTCTAATTAGAAGTCTTTTCTCAGGAAGGCTGCTGAGATATTAATCTCTAATTCTGATATCTGATTATTGTTTTCTTCCTACTCTGGACCATGAGGACTGAGTCATTCTTTTGGTTGCCAAAGACAGTGATGACAGAAATACATTTTCTGTCTTTAAAGAAAGAGGCATGCGACTGAACAGCGCCTGGTGACAGGGATATGATACATGCCACCTACGGGCAGCCCAAAGGTGCTGGACATTCCATTCCATGAGCAGCAGTCTTGCCTATTTTCTTTTGTTTTACTTCTTTCACTTTTGAGTAGCTGCCCATGGGACCAAAACTAGACTCTGGTTAAGAATCAGAGCTCAGTTAGGTCTTACGAAGCCTCACACAAATCTCAGTTCCTCAAACCAGTGTTGCTCAAAATAGCTTTGGAGCTCTGATTTCATAACTTCCATGCTGTATGGGTTTGAAAACCATGATTGGTTGGAGTCCTGACTGATAAGAGATTTGATAATTGGCTACAGTTGCAAACCTGGATGTTGCCACAAGCTTCAAAGAGGAAAGAAAAAGTTGCAGAAAGCTGCAGCAGTGAGCACAAGCATTCCTGGTCAGCAAGGTGAAATCAAGCCCTGTGCAAAGCCGTCTCTGTGTTCTAACGTATAAAATGATTAGATAAAATAACGTCAATTAAATAACACACAGTTGGAGTTCCAGGCAAGAAGGGGTGATGAGAGATTTCCCAGGCTGTGTGGGAAGCAAGATCTGACCCCCTGAGGCTAGGACAGTAATACCCTTGGAGAAATTGTAGTCAAAAAGCTATGACCTCGGGTGGCACCAGTGGCTCAGTGAGTAGGGTGCCGACCCCATATACCGAGGGCTGCGGATTCAAACCCGGCCCGGCCGAACTGCATTAAAAATTAGCCAGGCACTGTGGCGGGTGCCTGTAGTCCCAGCTACTTGGGAGGCTGAGGCAAGAGAATGACTTAAGCCCAAGAGCTGGAGGTTGCTGTGAGCTGTGACTCCATAGCACTCTACTAAGGGCGACATAGTGAGACTCTGTCTCCACAAAAAAAAAAAAAAAAAATAGCTGAGCGTGTGGCGAGCCCATGTAGTTCCTGGTACTTGGGAGGCAGAGGCAGGAGAATCGCTTGAGCCCAGGAGTTGGAGGTTGCTGTGAGCTGTGATGCCATGGCATTCTACCCAGGTTGACAGCTTGAGGCTCTGCCTAAAAATAAAAATAAAAATAAATAAAATTCATGGTGCGCTAAAGTTGAAGAGGCGGGGGAATAATATTGGAGAGTTACGTGAACAGAATGGGTAAAATTTGGGGGGCACCTGTGTCTCAAGGGAGTAGGGCACTGGCCCCATATACCGGAGTTGGTGGGTTCAAACCCAACCCCAGCCAAAAACTACAATAAATAAATACGTAAATAAAAGAATGCGTAAACATTTGCACTGCCTGTAGGCTTGATGGTAAGGTACCCCAGCATGGGCCTGGCCCTCACGCCTGTAATCCTAGTACTCTGGGAGGCCAAGGCGGGTGGATTGCTTGGGCTCACAGGTTTGAGACCATCCTGATCCAGAGCGAGACCTCGCATCTAAAAATACCCGGGCTTGGGGCGACGCCTGTGGCTCAGCGAGTAGGGCTCTGGCCCCATATACCGAAGGTGGCGGGGTCAAGCCTGGTCTCGGCCGAACTGCAAAACAGAAAAATAGCCGGCGTTGTGGCCGGCGCCTGTAGTCCCAGCTACTTGGGAGGCTGAGGCAAGAGGATTGCTTGAGCCCAAGAGTTTGAGGTTACTGTGAGCTATGACGCTACAGTACTCTACTGAGAGCGACAAAATGAGACTGTCTCAAACAAACTAACAAAAAAACAAAAACACACAAGAAAAACAAACACCAGCATCCCCCCTCCTAAAGTGCGTTGCGCCTACGCTCTCAGAGCCGGTTTGCAGGCTAAGATGCAGAGGTGCATTCTGGGACTTGTGGTTTCCAGAGGTGACAATCACCGTGATCCACCACGAGGTGTCGCCCTTCGGCCAGTACGGTGAGCCTCATCCTGCACTTCAGAAGACTGTCATATGTATCCAACCATCACAAGGAAGAACGGGACTTTCTCTGATTGACAGATCAGTTCTCCTTCGGAGTCAAGATTCTGATGTTAAAATCTGACCACTTTGCCTTGTTGGCTGGAGAAACGAAGTGATATTTATATAAACCAATGGGAAATTCTTAGTGTCAAGTGACAAATGACTATGTAAGAATTAGTTCTTAACACTATTGGCCAACATTTTCGACTGGCGGGTCTTTCTGCCAATAAGACATGGATATCCGCCAATGGGCGGGACCAACATGTCTTTTCTCGAGACACCGCCTACTGGCGTTGACAAATAGATATCTGCCGCTATTGGTGTTTGCACAATAGTGACAGTTCTCGGGTCCAAAGAGCTCTTGAGACCGACCCCAGTGGGAAGGCTTACTTAGCCATCGCCGTACCTCTCTTTGATTGGTTCTTGTTTCTGAGTGGCAGCACCGTCGGCTAATTGAAGGCAACTTGAGGTCTTTTGGTGCCGCCCCAGACACGGGGCGGGAGGTTGCTCGAGTCGGGTGTAGCCAGAGAACCGGATGAGGCGGCTACTGTGAGGCCGAGCCGGGAGCGGGTGTCGTGCCGAGGTCTAGGCGGGCGGGGAGCAACGGCCGTAGTCTCCGCGGGACCGGGTCGTTGGGGTTCGGGGTCGGGTTCTGGGGCGGCGAGGAGCGCCGGGCGCTCGGGCCGGGAGCCGCTGGCGCCATGGGCAACCGCGGGATGGAAGAGCTGATCCCGCTGGTGAACAAGCTTCAGGACGCCTTCAGCTCCATCGGCCAGAGCTGCCATCTGGACCTACCGCAGATCGCGGTGGTGGGTGGCCAGAGCGCCGGCAAGAGCTCAGTGCTGGAGAACTTCGTGGGACGGTAAGCGAGCGCAGCAGGGACTGTGGGCGGGCGGACGGCGGCCTAGGGCGCGGAGGACGGAGTGGGAATGGCGCGCCCTGCGCTGCCGGCGTAACTGCGGCGCTTGCGTGGCCGCGACAGGGACGGAGACAGCAGGAGGGCCCTGTGTGTCGCCCTAGATAAAGGTCTTCCTGCAGGGGTCGGGGAGCCAGCTTAGGCCCCCGAGGCGGTCTCACGGCTCCTGGTCCGTAAGACGGGAGGTGCAGCGGACCCTTGCCATTTGTCTTGTCTCAGTTTTTGTGGGTGAAATGTGCCATCTGGTTGCCTGTTTGATCCTTCTTCTCCTCTGTTTGGCTGTCTGACGGCGTGAAACCTGCCACCTAGATATCTATCAGGGTGACCCTTGCCGTCTGGCTGGATATTCATTAATCTGGAAGCAGCCTCCGCTGTCTGATTGATTATGGTTGTGTCCTGGGCTAGTACACCCCTACCACCACCATTTGGCTGTCCATCTGTCCAGGTCCATCTGGCGGTCCCATGGTTTCTGACTAGTCACTTGGGGTGACCTCCGCCGTCTGGGCGTCCACCCTTGCCTTTCACAGACTTAAGCAGTTAGTAGTCTCACCATCCAGTGGTCTCTACCGGCCTCTACTGTCTGAGTGGCTGGCTGGCTGAACCCTAAGGGGACCCTGTTGTCGGATTCTCTCAGGTTGACTCTTCTGCTTGGTCCCTGGTTAATGCTGGATCCTTTCTTCCACGTGAATCCTTCTGTCTGTCTGCTTTAGTGTCTGTCCATCTCTTAGTCTGCCCATTACTGCCCCTGACTGTCTAGCCCAGCCTTCCTGGCAGAGGGTGGGGAGAAGGTGGAGGAGAGTATGGAGCTAAAGGATAAAGCTTGAACCCCCTAGTTTCCTTGTCCAGTTGGAAGTAGAAACTTGGGGGGCACTTTTCTTCAGCATTCCTTCCTGGTCCATGTCAGGGTGCTCCAGGGAACGTAAGGCCCAACCCACCAGCTGCAGCCTATGAATCAGAGGCCTTCCTTGCAGCTTCCGAAGGGGCTTCTTGCCTGATCAAGAAGCAATGAGAAGAGCTGGTATGTAGCCTTCCCTGGGCAGCCCAGGGAATCTTCAGTGTGCCCATCTGTCCACTGCACAAATTCCACTCTTTGGGCTGTTTTCAGGATTCAGGAAGCAAATGAACCAGAACAGTCTTCCCCTCCCTTTTGCCCTGCCTTTTGCCTCCTGGTCTCTTAGATAGGTGGCCACTTCTCCATTCCAGGAAGTACTCCATTTGTGAAGGTGTGGCTGCCAAATGATGGCCTCCTCCTCCTTGTCTTCGTTGTTATTGTTATTACTGTGCTTATCAGTGCTAAGGGGTCATGTTCATCCAGCATGCCCTAGACTGCATCCTTATTGGCTGGGCATCTGGAATCCCACAATGAATTAGTAGGGAGAATAAGTTCTGTTATCATCCCTACCTTGGAGATGAGCCAGAAGGAAGGAGCTCTGAAAGGACTTGGTGTTCACTCAAGGCCACCAGGCTGGTGCAAGGCAGAGATTGGCTGGGTGTCCAGCCTGCCTGGTTGTCTAGCCCTGTTCTTTTTTTTTTGAGACAGAGCCTCGAGCTGTTACCCTGGGTAGAGTGCTGTAGCATCACAGCTCAGAGCAACCTCTAATTCCTGGGCTCAAGCGAGTCTCCTGCCTCTGCCTCCAAAGTAGCTGGGACTACAGGCATCTGCCACAATGCCCGGCCATTTTTTGGTTGCAGCTGTCATTGTTGTTTGGCAGGCCCGGGCTGGATTCGAACCCACCAGCTCAGGTGTATGTGGCTGGCACCTTAGCCTGTTAAGCCACAGGCGCCTAGCCTAGCCCTGTTCTTACCATCCAGAGCGTTGGAGGTTTTGCTCTCAGCAGCATGAATTTCCTTCTTTGCATGTTTGGCTCTGGCTCTTCGCCTCTGACTCCTCTGGTGGAAAGGTGTGGACTTGGGGGGTCAGCAGCGCCTGGCCTGATCTCAGGCTGGGCTGTGAGCCCCTCTGAGTGGCAGTCATCCTTTCTGGACAGGCTTCTGGTGGGGGCATCTGCAAAGCTCTATTATATTGGCCTTGAGATTTTGCACAGGTTGTTTGACCTGTCAAAGCCTCAGCTTCCCCTCCTAAAAACGGGGCAATGGATGGCCCATTGCAAGAAGGATGCAGTGTTTAGCATAGGACCTGGCATACTGTAGGCCCGTGTGGACTGGACTATTATTCCTTTCATATTGGTGACTAAGCTGGTTACAGTTAAAGTACTTTCACTTAAGCCTATAAGGGTAGCATTGCTATGACCCCCATTTTACAGACCAGGAAACTGAGGTTCAGAGTGCTGAGCAGAGCACTTTTGGTCAAGGCTGGTCAGTGAGGAATTGGGGGCCTGGGTTTGGGGATATAGGTATCTCCTTTCCCCACCTCTTATCATTTCTTCTAACCATTGCTCTTCTCTCTTGCCCACCCTGACACCTGACAGCTATCAGCTACTTCTGTGCCAACCTTGTACAATCAAATAGTGCAGAAGTTGCTTGTTAAGAGCATCAATTCAGTGCCTCACTTTGAATCCAACTCCCTACTTCCTTTTGTGAATTTGGCCAAACCAAATGGAGAACATGTTTACTCCCTGGCACTGAAGATGTGTACAGTGGACATCCTTACTGACTTCCAGGTGTGAACCTGAGAGCATGT
The DNA here is from genome assembly GCA_963573935.1 of Arctocebus calabarensis. Lineage (NCBI taxonomy): Eukaryota > Metazoa > Chordata > Mammalia > Primates > Lorisidae > Arctocebus > Arctocebus calabarensis. The sequence continues at coordinate 15,751 of CAUYON010099708.1, forward strand.
CAAGGGCCCGTGGTACCCAGGGCTTCAACACAGGGTGTTTCAACACATTCTTAGAAAATCCTCTCCTTGTGGATTTTCTAAGAATGTGGTCAGGGGCCCGGTGTGGTGGTTCATGCCTGTAATCTTAACACTCTGAGAGGCTGAGGCAGGTGAATTGCTTTTCTATATATATATATATATATATTTTTTTTTTTTTTATTTTTTTTGAGGCAGAGCCTCACTTGGTCACTCTTAGAAGAGCGCCATGGCATCTTAGCTCACAGCAACCTCAAACTCTTGGGTTCAAGCTATTCTCTTGCCTCAGTCTTCCAGGTAGCTTGGACTACAGGTGCCCAGCACAATACCTGCCTATTTTTTAGAGACAGGGTCTTGCTCTTGCTTAGTTTTGAACTCGTGAGCTCAGGCAATCCACCTGCCTCAGGCCTCCCAGTGCTAGGATTACAGGCGTGAGCCACCTCGCTCAGATATGGTGAATTGCTTGAGCTCAGGAGAGGGAGACCTGCCAAAGCAAGACCCCCGTCTCATGGCGAGTGGCATCTGAGGGTGGCAAAGTGAAACTGTGTCAAAAAAAAAAAAAAAAAAAAATTTGATTGGAATACGAAGGGGCCAGTTTTCTCTGCCCTGTTTACTTGTGAGCAGAATGGGGTTTGCTCACAAGATTGGTGGCCTTGGGGGCTGAGGACTGCCTGCTTGGGTGTTTTATTTCACCTGCTAGACATTTAGAAAATTTTGTGTTTATCGCCTTGGCACCTGTGGCTCAACGGGCTAAGGCGCCAGCCACGTACACCGGAGAGCTGGTGGATTCTAATCCAGCCCGGGCCCGCCAAACAACAATGATGGCTGCAACCAAAAAAAATGGCCGGGCGTTGTGGGGGGCGCCTGTAGTCCCAACTAGTTGGGAGGCGGAGGCAGGAGACTTGCTCCAGCCCAGGAATTGGAGGTTGTTGTAAGCTGTAATGGCACAGCACTCTATCTAGGGTGACAGCTTGAGGCTCTGTCTCAAAAAAAAGAAAAAAGAAAAAGAAAATTTTGTGTTTATTGAGATGCCAATGTTTAAAAGCTAGAATTCACATCAAAATCTGGATTTCCATGGTACTGGAATACACATTGGTCTTTAGAGTTTAGTGGTGGAGCCCACAGGCTCTGGGCCCATAGCCTGGCTCCACCATATTTCACTGTGTGATTTTAGCTAGGTGGAGTTGGCTTTCTGGGCCTCTGATTCCTTTCCTGTAAGATGGAAGTGATTACTGGACCCATCCCCAGGAAATGATGAGTGATTAATTGTGCCCTGAGTACATGGACCCTGCACCCATGGTGGCTGCTGTTAGAATCATCTAGCCTTGCTGGGTCTATGTCCCTTGTGGCACCAACTACTTGGATTTCAGAAGCACCAGCCACTGCCCTGACAGACTAGGAGTTGCCACTGGAGCTGCCATAGTCCCCACTACTTCCTAGCAGCCATCCAGGTCCAGTTTACATTTGCTTAGAGCCTCCTGGTTCTGGAAGCTTTGAATTTGAGCTCTTAGGCTTATCTGCCCTGTCCTAGCAGACAGTCCTAAAGAGAAGGACGTGACATTCCTCCTGATGCTTGTCATTCAGCCTCAGGAGGTGGCACCAGGGAGGAGCTTGGGAGTGGCTTGGAAAGTCCCCTACTACACCTGGGGAAGAGCAGGAAGAGACTGAGGCCTGAAGCTTAGATTGCCCAAGCTGTCTTTGGTCCTGTGAGGGTCACTTCTCAGAGTTCAGTTTCCTCAGTTAGAAAATGGGACTGTTGGCAGACCAGATAGGATGTTTCAACTCCTAGTGCTGAGGAAGTTGCCTGGTGCCTTCTTGTTGCAATACTTGGGAGAATATTGAGCAAAGGACTAAATCCCTCCTCTTTAAAATGGGAATTATTAAGACGGGGCAAGGCGTCTCATGCCTATAATCCCTGCACTCTGGGAGGCTGAGGCAGGTGGATTGCTTGAGCTCAAAGAGTTTGAGACTAGCCTAAGCAAAAGTGAGACTCTGCCTATTTAAAATAATAATAATGATAATAGGCTTGGCACCTTGTAGCACAGTGGTTATGGCACCAGCCACATAAACCAAGGATGGTGGGTTCGAACCCAGCCCCGACCAGCTAAACAACTGCAACAAAAAAAGAGCTGGGCGTTGTGATGGGTGCCTATAGTCTCAGCTACCTGGGAGGCTGAGGCAAGAGAATCACCTAAGCCCAAGAGTTGAAGGTTGCTGTGAGCTGTGACATTACAGTACTCTACCAAGGGCAACATAGTGAGACTCTATCTCAGAAAAAAAAGAAAAATACCCGGGAATTGTGGCGGGTGCCTACTGGGACTTCTGGTGCCAGTCATATACACTGAGGGTGGCGGGTTTGAATCTGGCCCTGGCCAGCTAAACAGCTGCAACCAAAAAAGAGCTGGGTGTTGTGGCAGGCACCTGTAATCCCAACAACTTGGGAGGCTGAGGCAAGAGGATGGCTTGAGCCCAAGAGTTTGAGGTTGCTGTGAGCTACGACGCTATGGCACTCTACCTAGGACAACCTAGTGCGACTCTGTCATTAAATATAAAAAAAATTTGGTGGTGCTCATAGCTCAGTGGGTAGGGCACCGGCCGCATACACCGAGGATGGTGGGTTCAAATCTGGTCTGGACCAGCTAAAACACAATGGCAACTGTGGGGTGGAAAAAAATAGCCAAATATTGTGGCGGGCGCCTGTAGTCCTAGGTACTTGGGAGGCTAAGGCAAGAAAATTGCTTAAGCCCAAGAGTTTGAGGTTGCTGTGAGCTGTAGCGCCACAGCATTCCACCCAGGGTGACATTTTGAGACTCTGTCTCAAAAAAAAAAAAAAAGAAAGAAAGAAAAACTTAAAAAGTGGTAATTATTGGCTGGATGGTGGCTCACATTTGTAATCCTAGCACTTTGGGGGGCTGAGGTGGGGGTATCACTTGAGCTCAGGAGTTCAAAATCAACTTGAGCAAGAGCAAGACCCCATCTCTACTAAAAAAAAAAAAAAAAAGCTGGATACTATGGCAGGCCCCTGTAGTCCTAGCTACTTGGGAAGCTGAGGCAGGAAGATCTCATGAACTGAGGAGGTTGCTGTGAGCTGTGAGCTAAGTGAAGCCACGGTACTCTAAACTGGGTGACAGAGTAAAACTCTGTCTCAAAATAAAGTCGGAGGGGGGGAGCTTATCTTAGCTCAGCGCCTGTCGCTCAGTAGCTAGGGTGCCGGCCACACGCACCAGGGCTAGTGGGTTCAAATGCAGCCCAGGCCTGTCAAACAACAATGATAACTACAACAACAATAAAAAATAGCCGGGGGTGGTGACCATAGCTCAGTGGGTAGGGCATCAGCCATATACACTGAGGCTGGCGGGTTCCAACTCAGCCTGGGCCAGCTATAAACAACAATGACAACTGCAGCAACAACGAAAAAAATAGCTGGGCATTGTGGCGGACGCCTGTTGTCCCAGCTATTTGGGTGGCTGAGGCAGAGGAATGGCTGAAGGCCAAGATTTTGAGGTAGCTGTGAGCTATGACACCACAGGACTCTACTAAGGGTGACAAAGTGAGACTCTCAAAAAAAAGAAAGAAAGAAAAGTGCTCAAAGCATAAGGTATTGTTCATTTGTTCATTGAAAAAATGTTTTTTTTGTTTGTTTTTTCTTGTAGAGACAGAGTCTTACTTTATTGCTCTCCGTAGAGTGCCATGGCGTCACACAGCTCACAGCAACCTCCAACTCCTAGGCTTAGGCGATTCTCTTGCCTCAGCCTCCTGAGTAGCTGGGACTACAGGCACCTGCCACAATGCCCGGCTATTTTTTTTGTTTTGTTTTGCAGTTTGGCTGAGGCTGGGCTTGAATCCACCACCTTCGGTATGTGGGACTGGCGCCCTACTCACTGAGTCACAGACACCACCCTAAAAAAATGTTTTCTGATCGCTTTTAGGCCCTTTTACTGTGTGTCTAGGGACATAGCCATGTGCAAGTTACCAAAATCCCTGCTCTGGGGGACTTGGCCTTTTAGGAGCGGGTAGTTAAAGGAGAAACATGGCAGAAGGTGGTAAACATAGTGGGAAAAAAAAGATAAAGGATTGGGATAAGGGAGTGCTCTCAGTGAGGGGGTTACATTTTTTTTCTTTTTGTAGAGACAGAGTCTCACTTTGTCACCCTTGATAGAGTACTGTGACATCACAGCTCGCAGCAACCTCCAATTCCTGGGCTCAGGCGATTCTCTTGCCTCAGCCTCCTGAGTAGCTGGGACTACAGGCACCTGCCACGATGCCTGGCTACACCCGGCTATTTTTTTGTTGCAGTTTGGCTGGGGCTGAGTTTGAACCTTCCACCCTTGGTATATGGTGCTGGTGCCCTACCCACTGAGCCATAGGCACTGCCCAAGGGGGTTACATTTTAAATAGTGGAGTCAGGTGACATTTGAACAGGAACTTAAAGGAGGTAAGGAAGAAACACCTGGAGACTGCAGGGAGAACATCCTAGGCTTTGGGTACAGCCAATGCAAAGGCTGTGGAGTTGGAACCACCCGAAGGCCAGTGTAGTAGGTGGATAGAGGAAGTGAGATCCAGAGATATAAGAGGAACAGGTGCAGGGTGTAGGCAACCTTGGAAGCAGGGAGGACTCTGAGCAGACAGATGGCCAGTGGTACTGTTCCTCTCACCCTGGGCCAGCTTCTGGGTGAGTTTTGGGATTTCTCCTTTGCTTTCCAGCTTAACCTTAGTATTCTCAGTGAGAAGATTTCAAAAGCACGCAGGCGTCCTGTGCCATTTCGCTTTTATTTATTTATTTATTTATTTATTTATTTATTTATTTATTTATTTTGAGACAGAGCCTCAAGCTGTCACCCTGGATAGAGTGCTGTAGCATCACAGCTCACAGCAACCTCCAATTCCTGGGCTCAAGTGAGTCTCCTGCCTTCGCCTCCCAAGTAGCTGGGACTACAGGTGCCTGCCACAACACCCAGCCATTTTTGGTTGCAGCCATCATTGTTGTTCGGCGGGCCTGGGCTGGATTCGAACCCGCCAGCTCAGGTGTACGTGGCTGACGCCTTAGCCTGTTGAGCCACAGGCGCCGAGCCTGCTTTTATTTATTTTTATGTATTTATTTATTCATTAATTTTTTTTTTTTTTTGAGACAGAGTTTAATTTTGTCACCCTTGGTAGAATGCTATGCCATCATCACTCACAGCAATCTCAAACTCCTGGGCTCAAGTGATTCTCTTGCCTCAGCCTCTCGAGTAGCTGGGACTACAGGTACCCGCTGCAATACCCGGCTATTTTTAGAGACAAGGCTCAGGCTGATCTGGCTCAGGCTGGTCTCAAACATGTAAGCTCAGGCAATCCACCTGCCTCGGCCTCCCAAGTGCTGGGATTATAGACATGAACCACCACGCCTGGCCCATTTTGCTTTTAGCAAGAAACCCCTGTCAGTTGGACTGTGCCATCTCCAGCTACATTTCCATTTCACTTTTGGTGATGAGTCCCTCCAGGGAAATATGGATCACCCACAGGGCTGCTCCCTGTTCCTTTTTTTGTTTGTTTGTTTGTTTTGAGACAGTCTCACTGTGTCACCCTTGGTAGAGTGCTGTGGTGTCACAGCTCACGGCAACCTCAAACTCCTGGGCTTAAGCGATTCTCATGCCTCGGCCTTCCAGTAGCTGGGACTACAGGCGCCTGCCTCAATGCCTGACTATTCTTGTTGCAGTTGTCGTTGTTTTAGCAGGCCCAGGCCAGGTTCGATCCTGCCTGCCTCATTGTACGTCACTGGCATCGTAACCACTGTGCTACAGGCGCCAAACCTTTTTTTTGAGAAGAGTTTCACTTTGTCACTCTCCGTAGAGTGCTTTGGCATCACAGCTCACAGCAACCCCAAACTCTTAGGCTTAAGCGATTCTCTTGCCTCAGCCTACCCAAGTAGCTGGGACTATAGGCACTTGTCACAATGCCCGGCTATTTTGTTGTTGTTGTTGCAGCTGTCATTGATGTTTTAGCTTGCCTGGGCTGGGTTCGAACCCACCACTCTTGGTGTATGTGGCTGGCACCCTACCCACAGATCCACGGGCCCCACCCATCATATAATTCTTGCTTTGTTTTTTGCTCATTTGAGGATTATGTTTATAACTAGGTAGATAGCCTGGGAGGAAGCGGGGGCTGGCCACCAAAGAGAACCCTTTCTGCCTCCCACTGTTTACATTTGGCTCAGAGTCACATCTGCCAAACTTGTGCTGATTTGAATGAAGATGCTGAAATTACAGGCTCCTCAACTGCTGAAGAAAATGGGAACAGGATCTAAACTTTAATTTACTGGGGTTGCCAACCACATACTATAATTAAGCCCTTATTGTGTCAAACTTTTGGAAAAATCCAAGCCAATAATGAGATATTTATAGGGCTTTAGCTACTGTCTGAATAGAGGAAAAAGAATGGCCCTGCCTTCTATGCAAGGTGGCATGTGAGAGGAAAGACCACTGCTTCTAGTTGTATTTGGGGGTTTCTGTTAATATAGGGAACTTAGTCCTAGCAGAGTGATTAGGAATTTTCCCCCATTGAGTCACCCTTAGGTTAAACTAGGAGTGAGGTGACTGTTTCATTTTCATCTGCTTCTGGGGGATTATGACATATAAGAGCTGATGTTGGCTCGGCATCTGTGGCTCAAGGGGCTAAGGCGCCAGCCACGTACACCTGAGCTGGCGGGTTCGAATCCAGCCCAGGCCCGCCAAACAACAATGACGGCTGCAACCAAAAAATGTTCGGGCATTGTGGCGGGCGCATGTAGTCCCAGCTACTTGGGAGGCGGAGGCAAGAGACTCGCTTGAGCCCAGGAATTGGAGGTTGCTGTGAGCTGTGGATGCCATAGCACTCTATCCAGGGGTGACAGCTTGAGGCTCTGTCTCCAAAAAAAAAAAAAAAATGGTAAATCTATGGCTGGGCACAACGGCTCACAACTGTAATCCCAGCACTTTGGGAGGCCGAGATGGGTTGCCTGAGCTCACAAGTTTGAGACCAGCCTAAGCCAGAGCAAGACCTCGTCTCTAAA
>CAUYON010099710.1:0-21610 GCA_963573935.1 Arctocebus calabarensis
ACAGCTCACAGCAAGCTCAAACTCTTGGTCTTACGTGATTCTCTTGCCTCAACCTACCAAGTAGCTGGGACTATGAGTGCCTGCCACAATGCCCAGCTAATTTTTCTTTTTTCTTTCTTTCTTTTTTTTTTTTTGAGACAGTCTTACTTTGTCACCCTTGATAGAGTGCAGTGGCATCGTAGCTCACAGCAACCTCAAACTCTTGAGCTCAAAGAGATTCTCTTGCCTCAGCCTCCTGAGTAGCTGGGACTACAGGTGCCTGACACAATGGGGTCTCACTTTTGCTCAGTCTGATCTCGAACCTTTGAGCTCAGGTGATCCACCCACCTCCGCCTCCCAGAATGCTAGGATTATGGGTGTGAGCCACCAGGCCTGGCCACTTAATTTTTCTGTTTTTAATAGAGATGGGGTCTCAGTCTTGCTCAGGCTGGTCTTGAACTTCTGACCTCAAGGAATCCTGCCTTGGCTTCCCAGAGTGCTAGAATTATAGGTATCTGCCCTTGTGCCTCTCGCTCGTAAGCTTCTTAAGTGCAGCAAGAATGCTATGTGCCCAGAATAGTGCTGAGTACACAGTATATGTTTAGAAAACACTCAACCATTTATCATTACTTTTGCATTCTTCTCCCTTAATAATTATTCTTTATTTGGAAAGTTGGGAAAACGGAATCCAGCTTCCACTCAGAGATTATTTAAATGACTAAATTCTTAAATCCACTGCTTTATTTTATTTTGATGGGCTGAGAAATATGATTGGCAAGATTGAGCATTGAGAATCTTTTAGCACTAACACTGCATTTAATAATTTGACTTCTTTTCCTGAAGCTGTGAGGGAAATTTTTCTTTCCCTATTCTAGTCAGCCAAGAACCTGACCTGGGCTAACTTTCAGATTGGAGAACATTAAACACATTATCTGCTGAGCCAAGGACTGGGAGTTAGCTCTGATCCTACGTGAAGGAAAAGCCTGAATTCAAATCCTACTTTGGCTGCTAGCTCATCTATGAAGCTGGAAGATGAATTTCTTTTCTTTTCTTTTCTTTTCCTTTTTTTTTTTTTTGAGACAGGGTCTAACTATGTCACCCTCAGTAGATTGCTCTGGTGTCATAGCTCACAGCAACCTCCAACTCTTAGGCTTAAATGATTCTCTTGCCTTAGCCTCCCAAGTAGCTGGGACTATAGGCGCCTGCTACAACGCCTGGCTAGGTTTTGGTTGCAGTTGTCCTTGTTGTTTAGCTGGCCCTGGCCAGGCTTGAACCTGTCATGTCGGTGTATGTGACTACTGCTGAGTCTGGAAGATGAATTTCTTTTTTTTGTGTGGTTTTTTGCCAGGGCTGGGTTTGAACCCGCCACGTCCGGCATATGGGGTTTATGCCCTGCTCCTTTGAGTCTACAGGCAATTTCTTAACCTATTCCAAGGTTTGTTTTTCCTACTTGTTTGGTGAGTAATCCCATCCGTTTTAGGGCTTGTATGCATCCCTAGGTTAAGCTTTTTTTTTTTTGTAGAGACAGAGTTCTACTTTATCCCCCTCTGTAGAATGCCGTGACATCACAGAGTTCACAGCAACCTCCAGCTCCGGGGCTTAGTCGATTCTCTTGCCTCAGCCTCCCGAGTAGCTGGGACTACAGGTGCCCACCACAATGCCTGGCTATTTTTCTGTTTTTTTGCAGTTCGGCCCAGGTTGGGTTTGAACCCTCCATCTTCGGTATATGGGGCCAGTGCCCTACTCGCTGAGCCACAAGCGCCGCCCGAAGCTTTTCTTTTTAAACAGTACTGTTGGTATAGCTCCAGGGGTTTCCAAGAAGAATTGGGGACAATGTGGTACTCCAAGAAGAGAATTGGAATCTGTTTTTCTCAAAGATTATACAGAAAATAGAAAGATGTGATCCTTCTTGATTTGAACTCTGCTCTACTTCTCCCTCCTAACACACTTGGTGAATGAAAGGTCTTTCCCTGCCAAAGTCATTAGCCCTCTTTGTCAGAGGGAACTGGTTTCAGTTCCCATTTCTGAGTCGAAGCTTTTTTTGCCTCTGAAATTTCTTCCGTCAAATTTTGTTACTTGCTAATAGACAGATCTTTGCCATTTCTGTGTATTTATGACAGCCTTCCTGATCTTGATTCTTTTGATAACTTGGGTCCTAAAAAAATTGAGCCTCGTTCTTTTTGGTTATTGATTTCCTCTTCATTCTTCCTGGAGTTTTCAGGAGTTCTTGGTTTCTCAGTGAACCATTTTCCCCAAAATAATTTGCAGTAAAGCATCATTTCTTTTTCCTTCATCCTTCTGAGGTAAGTGGGAGTAAGGAAGATCGTCAGTCTCAGATTTGGGTCTTACGACTTTTCTATTTCCAGTTTTGATCACACTTTGTTTTGAGCACAAGTGTTTCCTGTGTTTCAGACTTTAGGTGTGGTATCATTTTGAGTTACTTTAGGAAGCTCTAGAAAGCAAAATCTGTAGAAAAGCTAATGCTTTATGCCTTCCCCTTTTATGATGATAACAGTAATTAGAATATATTTAGCGCTGTCTGTTGAACCATTTTATTTATTTTTTTGTAGAGACAGAGTCTCACTTTGTTGCCCTTGGTAGAGTGCCGTGGCTTCACACATCTCACAGCAACCTCCAGCCCTTGGGCTTAGCCGATTCTCTTGCCTCAGCCTCCCGAGTAGCTGGGACTACAGGCACCTGCTACAACGCCCACCTATTATTTTGTTTGCAGTTTGGCCGGGGCCGGGTTTGAACCCACCACCCTCAGTATATGGGACTGGCGCCTTACAGACTGAGCCACAGGCGCCCCCCTGTTGAACCATATTATACAGTTGTTAGCTCATTCATGATACACCCTATAGAGAGGTCTGTCTTATTCTGAATTTTCATGTAAAAACAAATGGTTTTATATGGGTGCAGTATAGGTGCAGGTTCTGTCAATTGGCAGTTTATTTCTGGATTTCTTGTAAAGAAAGGGACTGTATATAATTTTGATTGATCTTTGTTCTATTGAATGATTTGCTTTCATTTTGTCAGGTGATTAATTAGAGGTACCGCATTCTCTGATTCCGCTTTATAATCACGGTAGACTGCAATGAATTCCTTTGCATTCTTTCTCTTAGAACTGTAGGTGCCAGACTTCTTTGTGTGAACTTGTGTTTATCCTGTACTCTGGTTATTTCTTTATTTTGTTTTTTGAGACATAATTTCACTCTTTTACCCTAGGTAGAGTCCCATGGCATCATAGCTCTGGGCAACTTCAAACCCTTGAGCTCAAGCGATCCTCCTGCCTCAACATCCTGGGACTATAGGTGCCTGCCACAATGCCCAGCTAGTTTTTCTATTTTCTTTTATTTTCCTTTTTTTTTTTTTTGAGACGAGTTGCCCTTGGTAGAGTGCCATGGCATCATAGCTGCCAGCAACCTCAAACTCTTGGGCTCCAGTGATCCTCTTGCCTCAGTCTTCAGATTAGCTGGGACTACAGGCACTTACCACATCCAGCTATTTTTAGAGACGAGGTCTTGCTCTTGTTTAGGCTGGCCTCAAACTCCTGGGCTCAAGCAATCCACCTGCCTCAGACTTCCAGAGGCTTGGATTGCAGGCGTGAGCCACCACACCCAGCCATAGTTTTTCTATTTTTGTTTATTTTTTTTGGAGACAGACACTTGCTATGTCACCCTCTGTAGAGTGCTATGGCATCACAGCTCATAGCAACCACCAACTCTTGGGCTTAAGCGATTCTCTTGCCTTAGCCTCCCAAGTAGCTAGGACTATAGGCACCCACCACAATGCCTGGCTATTTTTTTTGTTGTTGTTGTAGTTGTCACTATTGTTTTAGCTGGCCCATGCTGGGTTCAAACCTGCCAGCCTCAGTGTATGTGGCTGGCACTGTAACGACTGTGCTACGGGTGCTGAGCCAGTTTTTCTACTTTTAATAGAGACGGGGTCTCGCCCTGGCTCAGGCTGGTTTCGAACTCCTAAGCTCAAGCAATCCACCTGCTTTGGACTTCCAAAGTGCTAGGATTATAGGCCTGAGCCACCGTGCCCGGGCCTGTACTTGGGTTAGTATTGGTTCCTAATTTGGTTTTTACTTTGAAAAGTAATGATCCTGCCTTGAATTTTTGTAACCCATTCCTTTTTCAGAGGACTTTATTCCTTAGAGATGGAGGATATTACTACTTTCAGTTTAGACATGGAAGAAAATTTGCAATTCAGAGAGAATATGATTTGTTCAAGAGTATATAACAAGAAAGTAGTAAAAATCAGTTATTGAAGCATCTTACCTTTTAATGTTATCATTATTCATTAAATCACATGACAGCAGTGTTATTATGGGCTTGAATGACACTCCTGTTACTCCAAATTGCAGGATCAGCTTTCTTAGGGAGTACATTAAGATGAAATTTTTACATCTAGCATTCTCTAGCTTGAAAGGTATAATATTCCATGCTCCCATCTCTGCTTTCAGAATATCCACACTGCCTTTGTACTTTTTTCTAAATACATTGTGTCTCAAATATGAAGATAAAAAATGTTGCTATTTTTCAGGTATACTTTTTATTTTTTTCCCTGTAGTAGTATTAGTGATGGATCTGCCTGTTACATAGTCTGTTGCTTGGCCCTCTTGTGATTATTGACATGTGCATAATGAAATGACTGGATGAGGTTAGGTTGATAATGGTGCAAAGTTTTTCCTTTTTAAAGGTATTTGACTTGTAGAATTTACAACCTTGAAATAATTGGCACCATCCCATAACTGACTACACTTTTGCAATCTAGGTGTTGCTGTTTATGAGAGTTTTGGGTTCATTTGGATCCTTCTCATAACTCTGAACATAGGAGGTCTGACAAATAAGTTTGTGAACTAATTCTAGAAAAAGTGGTACATATTTCATTGCTGAATATCATTAGTATCACAGTTGAAGTACTCTCTCTGGGAAGCTACCCACACCAGAGCTTAGTTTTACTTTTCAGAGCAATTTTTTCTCTTTTTTTTACATGACAGAGAGAAAGAGCAATCTTCAAAGCAATTTTGGAAATCTGCTCTGGAACGACCATTAGAGCTGTCCTTGTACAACACATAAAAACAGGTAACAGTGGGGCAGCACCTGTGGCTCAAAGGAGTAGGGTGCCATATACCGGAGGTTGCAGGTTCAAATCTGGCCTGGCCAAAAACTGCAAAAAAACCCCCAAAACAGGTGGCTCGGCGCCTGTGGCTCAATGGGCTAAGGCACCAGCCACATACACCTGAGCTGGTGGGTTCGAATCCAGCCCGGGCCCACCAAACCAAAAAAAAAAAAAATGGCCAGCCGTTGTGGCAGGCGCCTATAGTTCCAGCTACTTGGGAGGCGGAGGCAGGAGACTCGCTTGAGCCCAGGAATTAGAGGTTGCTGTGAGCTGTGATGCCACCGCACTCTATCCAGGGTGACAGCTTGAGGCTCTGTCTTGGGGAAAAAAAAAAAAAACAGGCAACAACAATAATGAATGCCATTACCAAGACACTACTGCCACATGTCTATACAAACACAGCTGTGAGACACTGATATACCAAGGTTATGAAGCCTTACTGAGTTGTTTGTACAGTGCTGCCAACATAAGCATACTGTGCCAAGTTCAAGAACTTAATTGTCAGACCTCACAGACAGCAGCTCTGATAATATACACTTTCATTCTCTTTTTTTATGCCAGGTACTGGAACTGTGACAGATACTGTTTTTGCCCGCACAGAATTTATAATCTAGTGAGGAAAAAAGAATTCTCTCTCTCTCTTTTTTTTTGGGTGACAGAGTCTCACTATGGCATCCTGGGTAGAGTGCCGCTCACAGCAACCTCTAACTTGTGGGCTTAAGCAATTCTCTTGCCTCTACCTCCCAAGTAGCTGGAACTACAGGCACCTGCCACAATCCCAACACTCAGCTATTTTTTTTTTTTTTTTTTTTTTTTGCAGTTTTTGGCTGGGGCTGGGTTTGAACCCACCACCTCTAGCATATGGAGCCAGCACCCTACTCCTTTGAGCCACAGGTGCCGCCCTTGGCTATTTTTTTGTTGCAGTTGTTTAGTTGGCCTGGGTTGGGTTTGAACCCGCCACCCTTGGTGTATGTGGCTGGTGCTGTAACCACTGTGCTATAGGCGGGAAAAAAGAATTCTAACAAGGGATTACAAATATGATAAAATTAATTTTGTGATATCACTGGATATCTAAATTTTCATATTTTTAGGAAAATTCATTTTGAGAGCATTGAGCATATAATGGGTTTTCCATAGAATATTCTTTTTGTTTTGAGACAGAGTCTCACTCTGTCACCCTGGGGAGAGTATTGTAGCATCATCACAGTTCATAGCTACCTCAAACTTTTAGGTTCAAGTATTCCTCTCACCCCTCACACTCCCAAGTAGCTGGGACTATAGGCATGCACCACAATGCCTGGCTAGTTTTTCTAATTTTAGTAGGTCTTGCTCTTGCTCAGGCTTGTGTTGAACTCCTGAGCTGAGGTGATCCCTTCTCCTCAGCCTCCCCAGAGTGCTAGGATTACAGGAATGAGCCACTATGCCTAGTCTCATTCGAAAATTCTTGATTTTTATTTATTTATTCTTTTTAGGCAGAGTCTTACTTTGTTGCCCCCAGTGCTGTGTGCTGTGCTGTGGCGTCATAGCTCACAGCAACCTTAGACTCTTCGGCTCAGGTGATTCTCTTTCCTCAGCCTCCCAAGCAGCTGGGATTACAGGCACCTGCCACAACGCCCAGATATTTTTAGAGGCCAGGTCTCGCTCCGACTCAGGCTGGTCTTTTTCTTTTTTTGAGACAGAGTCTTTATCGTGTCACCTGTGGTAGAGTGCTATGGCATCGCAGCTCACAGCAACCACTAACTCTTGGGAGGGCTTAAATGATTCTCTTGTCTCAGCCTCCCAAGTAGCTGGGACTACAGGTGCCCGCCACAATGCCTGGCTATTTTTTTTGTTGCAGTTGTCATTGTTGTTTAGCTGGCCCAGGCTGGGTTCGAGCCTGCCAGCCCTGGTGTATGTGGCCAGCGCCCTAACCGCTGAGCTACGGCACCAAGCCTCAGGCTGATGTTGAACTTGTGAGCTCAGGCAATCTGCCTGCCTCAGCCTCCCAGAGTGCTGGGATTACAGGTGTGAGCCTCGGTGCCTGGCCCAAATTCTTGATATTTGTGAGCATTAGATGTTAGTTAGTGTTTCAGTTATCTATTGCTATACAAAAAACACCTCAAAATTTATAACTTGAAATAATAAAGAGTTTTTTTACGTCTTATAATTCTGTGGGACATGAATTTGGTCAGGGTTCCTTTAGATGATGATTGTGCTGTGTGTGATATAGTTGGGGTCATTTGTCTGCTTTTTAACTGGTGGTGGGGTTGGGTTAGAAGGTCCGAGAGTGTTTCACTCATTTGTTTGGCATCTTGATAGCCTTCCGTGTGTTCTCCCTGTCAGTGTGGTATCTTATCATTCACGGGCTGTCTGTGTGCTCATTCTCTTCAGGAAGACGTCCTGAATTTCCTCACAGCATGATGGTTGGCTTCTGAGAGTGAAAATGGAAGCTTCTAGGCCTGAAACTGGCACACCATTGTTTTTGCCACATTTTGTGGTCAGAACATACTCAAGGAAAGAGAAATTTGTTGTCAGCTTTTAATGGGTGTAAAGTAGCATATGGGTATATGTAGGAAGGGATTGATGGTGACTTTGGAGAAAAATTATAAAAATAGAGATAAACTACTATAAACTCTGGTTGTTATAGAGAATCCTTATTTGAGAACAACTCTAGCTGTGTAGGGAGGTCACTAGCACATGTGTCTATCATGAGGATAAAAAAGGGTTGGCATGAGAACTATACATGAAGATTCTCTTTTTTCTGTTCCCAGGTGTATTTATGTAATGAATTGCATGAGATTTACGTTCTATTCTAGTTGCTGGACAAAAGTACATTAACTTTGGCATCTATCTCTATGTCCTAATAGGTAATTTTTCAAATTTTGATGGAATTGGTAGGTTTGTAGTGTATATAGACATTAGTCAAATTTCATGATGTGGTTCAGTTTTTTTTTTTTGAGACAGAGCCTCAAGGTGTCGCCTGGGTAGAGTGCTATGGTGTCATAGCTCAAAGCAACCTCCAACTCCTGGGCTTAAGTGATTTTCTTGCCTAAGCCTCCCAAGTAGCTGAGACTACAGGCGCTTGCCACAATGCCCAGCTATTTTTTGGTTGTAGTTGTCATTGGTTGACAGGCCTGGACTGGATTTGAACCTGCCAACTCTGGTGTATGTGACTGGCACCTTAGCTGCTTGAGCTACAGGCACTGAGCCTGCCAGTTTGGTGTTTGATTTATTTTATTTATTTATTTATTTTTGAGACAGAGCCTTAAGCTGTCACCCTAGATAGACTGCTGTGGCATCACAGCAACCTCCAATTCCTGGGCTCAAGCGAGTCTCCTGCCTCCACCTCCCAAGTAGCTGGGACTACAGGTGTCTGCCACAACGCCCGGCCATTTGTTGGTTGCAGCCGACATTGTTGTTAGGCGGGCCCAGGCTGGATTCGAATCCGCCAGCTCAGGTGTACGTGGCTGGCGCCTTAGCCCAGTGAGCCATAGGCAATGAGCCAGTTTGGTATTTAATTGGTTTCAAACTTATTTCTGGTCAAAAGTTTGCTTTTTTTTGTTTTGTTTTGTTTTTTTGAGACAGTCTCCCTTATGTCACCCTTGGTAGAGTGCCGTGGCATCACAGCTCTCAGCAACCTCTAACTCTTGAGATGCTCTTGCCTCAGCCTCCCAATTAGCTGGGACTATAGGCGCCCGCTACAGCGCCTGGCTATTTTTTTGTTGCAGTTGTCATTGTTGTTTAGCAGGCCCAGGCTGGATTCAAACCTATCAGCCTGAGTATATTTGGCTGGCACCGTAACTACTGAGCTATGGATGCCGAGCCAGGTCAAAAGTTTTGAAATCTTCTTTTCTAAACTATGTAAATGAATTGCTAGAAAAGAAGTAGTAAGAAAATTTTTTTTCACTCTTTTTCCCCCTCAGTGCCATTCTTTAATTTATTGTCTAGTCGGCCTGGCGCCTGTGGCTCAACGGGCTAAGGTGCCAGCCACATACACCTGAGCTGAGGGGTTCGAATCCAGCCTGGACCTGCCCAACAACAATGACGGCCACAACCAAAAAATAGCTGGGCATTGTGGCAGGTGCCTGTAGTCCCAACTACTTGGGAGGCAGAGGCAGGAGAATTGCTTGAGCCCAGGTGTTGGAGGTTGCTGTGAGCTGTGATACCACGGCGCTCTACCCAGGGTGACAGCTTGAGGCTCTGTCTCAAAAAAAATAAAAATAGCAAGCTCACACCTGTAACTCTAGCACTTTGGGAAGCTGAGGTGGCAGGAAGTTCACTTGAAGCCAGAAGTTCAAGACCAGCCTGAGACATATAGTGAAATCCCACCTCTATAAAAAATGTGAAAGCTAGCTAGGCATAGTGGTATGTACCTATGGTCTCAGCTATTTAGGTGACTAAGTCATGAGGATGGATCACTTCAGCCCAGAAGTTGGAGGCTGTAGTGAGCTATGATCACATCATTGCACTCCAGCCTGGGTGGTAGAGCAAGACCTTGTCTCCAGACAAAATAAAATATAAAAAAATAGAGCAAGCAAGGGCCCGGTGAGGTAGCTCACACCTGCAATCCTAACACTTGGGAGGCTGAGGTGGGTGGATTGTATGAGCTCACAGGTTCGAGACCAGCCTGAGCTAGAGACCTCATCTCTAAAAATAGCTGGGTGCTGTGGCAGACGCCTGTAGTTGCAGCTACTTGGGAGGCTGAGGTAAGAGCATCACATGGGTTTGAAGAGTTAGCGTCCAAGAGTTAGAGTTAGTGCTATGATCCCATAGCACTCTACCACGGGTGACATGATAAAGACTCTGTCTCAAAAAAAAAAAAAAAAAAAATAGAGCAAGCACATTTCCGATTTATATCGTAAGGCAATGAAATGTGATTGAGGACCTAATACTTGTGGGAAATGTACATGAGGTGAGAGACAGATAGATGTAGATGGTTTTATCTCAGACAGTAGAGAGTTTTCTGTAGTAATTAGGTATCCAGACTGCCAGGGTTTGAATCTTAGTTCCTCTACTAACTGACTTTCTCTCTCACCTGTGTGCCTGTGAGGATTATATGTGAATTATTTGATGTACAGTATTAAGAATAATGCCTGGCACTTGACGAGCACTATGAAAGTGTAAATTATTATTTTGACCATTATCTCATGGTTTTTTATTTCTTTTTTGAGACAGTTTTAATTCGTCACCCTCGGTAGAAATGCTGTGGCATCACAGTTCACTGCAACCTCAGACTCTTGGGCTCAAGTGATTCTCTTGCCTTGGCTTCCCAAGTAGCTGGGACTACAGGTGCCCGCCACAACACCTTGCTATTTTTAGAGACTGAGTCTTGCTTGGGCTGATCTTGAACTCCTGAGCTCAAGTGATCCACCCACCTCAGCCTCCCAAAGTGCTGGGATTACAAGCAAGAGTCACCCCGCCCAGCCTATCTCATGGTTGTATTTAATTTTTTTTTTTGCAGTTTTTGACTGGGGCTGGGTTTGAACCCGCCACCTCCAGTATATGGGGCTGGCGCCCTACTCCTTTGAGCCACAGGCGCTGCCTGGTTTTATTTTATTTTTCTATTATTTTGAGACAATGCCTCACTGTGTTGCCCTCAGTAGAGTCCTGTGGCCTCATAGCTCACAGAATTTCAAACTCTTGGACATGAGCAATCTTCTTGCTTCAGCCTCCTGAGTAGCTGAGACTACAGGCGCCTGCCACAACAACCAGCTGTTTTCATAGACAGATTCTTGCCCTTGCTTAGGCTGGTCTTGAACTACTGAGTTCAAGTAATCCACCTACCTCAGCTTCCCAGGGAGCTATGATTACAGATGTAAGCCACTGTGCCTGGTCTTGTTTTTGTTTTTCGTTTGTTTTTTTTTTTCTTGTGAGACAGAACCTCAAGCTGTCACCCTGGATAGAGAGCTGTGGCATCCCAGCTCACAGCAACCTCCAATTCTTGGGCTCAAGCGAGTCTCCTGCCTCCACCTGCCAAGTAGCTGGGACTACAGGTGCCCGCCACAACACCTGGCTATTTTTAGAGGCAGAGTCTCATTGTTGCTCAGGCTGGTCTAGAACTCCTGAGCTCAAGCAATCCACCTTAATTAGCCTCCTGGTGTTTTGTTTTGTTTTGTTTTTTTTTGAGACAGAGCCTCAAGCTGTCACCCTGGATAGAGTGCCATGGCATCACAGCTCATAGCAACCTCCAATTCCTGGGCTCAAGCGAGTCTCTTGCCTCCGCCTCCCAAGTAGCTGGGACCACAGGCGCCTACCACAACGCCCGGCCATGTTTTGGTTGCAGCCGTCATTGTTGTTTGGCAGGCCCGGGCTGGATTCGAACCCGCCAGCTCAGGTGTACGTGGCTGGTGCCTTAGCCCATTGAGCCACGGGTGCCGAGCCTTTTTTTTTTTTTCTTTTTAATGGTGATAGCAGTAAGATGTTTTTTCTAAACAGATTCGGAGACCTCTATAGTCTTAGTCTTATTTTGCCCAGAAGAATTTGTCTTAAATGTAATCTGTCTGATTGTCTATGGGGCTTTGTTGCCTAATTTTTTATTTTTCAAAATTAAATATCGTGTATTCTTATAACTATTTTAATTCTAATTCTGTTTTTTTTTTTGAGAGAGTCTCACTCTGTCATCCTAGCTAGAGTATAGTAGCCTTGTTATAGTTCACAGTAATCTCAAACTCCTGGGCTCAAGCCACCCTCCTGTCTTAGCCTCCTGAACAACGGGGACTACAGGTGCATGACACTGAGCTAATTTTTTTTTTTTAACTTTTAATTTATTTATGTATTTTTTTAGAGACAGAGTCTCACTTTGTCACCCTCAGTAGAGCACTGTGGCATCACAGCTCACAGCAACCTCCAACTTAGGCAATTCTCTTGCCTCAGCCTCCAGAATAGCTGGGACCACAGGCACCCGCCACAATGCCCAGCTATTTTTTGTTGCTGTGCCAGGGATGGGTTTGAACCTGCCACCCTTGGTATATGGGGTCGGCACCCTACTCACTGAGTCACAGGCACCGCCCTGAGCTAATTTTTTTGCCTCTCTTAGGTAGAGTCTCACTTTGTCACCCTTGGTAGAGACCTGTGGTGTAACAGCTCACAGCGACCTCAAACTCTTGGGCTTAAGCAATTCTCTTGCCTCAGCCTCTCAAGTAGCTGGCATCTGCCACAATGCCTGGCTTTTTTTTTTTTTTTTTTAATTATAGTTGTTATTGTTGTTTGGCAGGCCTGGGCTGGATTCCAACCCGCCAACCCTGGTGTATGTGGCTGGAGCCCTAACTGCTGAGCTACAGGCACTGAGCCAATAATAATAATTTTTTTTTTTTTTTTTTTTGTAGAGGCAGAGTTTTTTCACTTTATCACCCATGGTAAAGTACCATAGCATCACACAGCTCACAAGAACCTCCAACTCCTGGTCTTAGGTGAATCCCTTGCCTCACTTCCTGAGTAGCTGGATCTACAGGTGCCTGCCGCAATGCCCAGCTATTTATTTTTTCAGTTATTTTTTTGTTGCAGGTTGGCTGGCGCCTGGCCTGGGGGAAGAATCTTTTCTGAGAAGGTATTATTAAGTAGGAAAAGAATAGTTTCCTCTTTTTTTTTTTTTTTTTTGAGACAGAGCCTCAAGCTGTCACCCTGGATAGAGTGCCATGGCATCACAGCTCACAGCAACCTCCAATTCCTGGGCTCAAGCGATTCTCTTACCTCCGCCTCCCAAGTAGCTGGGACTACAGGCGTCCACCACAACGCCCAGCCATTTTTTGGTTGCAGTCGTCATTGTTGTTTGGCGGGCTGGGTTGGATTAGAACCCACCAGCTCAGGTGTATGTGGCTGGCGCTTTAGCCTGTTGAGCCACAGGTGCCAAGCCTTTTTTTTTTTTTTTTGAGACAGAGCCTCAAGCTGTCACCCTGGACAGAGTGCTGTGGCATCACAGCTCACAGCAACCTCCAATTCCTGGGCTTGAGCCAGTCTCTTGCCTCCGCCTCCCAAGTAGCTGGGACTACAGGCGCCCGCCCCAGTACCCGGCCATTTTTTGGTTGCAGCCGTCATTGTTGGTTGGCGGGCCTGGGCTGGATTCGAACCCACCAGCTCAGGTGTACATGACTGGCGCCTTAGCCTGTTGAGCCACAGGCGCTGAGCCAGAATAGTTTCCTCTTCTAGCTAGAATTGTATTTGCAGTGGGAACCTTCTCTGGTTGCAGAATAGAGGTTCTTTGACATTGTTTTCCATTCCTTAGGTTTCCATGAGGACAACTTGCAACGACCTGAATGGCCTCATCTTAGCTGCTTCAAGTGTGTGGAGCTATTACTTGCTCCTTCATTTCCTAGTCCTGGTGTGACAGTGACTACTGAGCACCATGAAGGTTGTTCCAGAGAAGAATGCTGTCCGGATACTCTGGGGGCGAGAACGGGGCACTCGGGCCATGGGAGCTCAGCGGCTTCTGCAGGAACTAGTGGAAGATAAAACCCGGTGGATGAAATGGGAGGGCAAGGTAAGAAAAATGAGTTTTTTTTTTTTTTTTTTTTTTAGACGGATTCTCAAGCTGTTGTCCTGAGTAGAATGCCGTGGCATCATAGCTCACAGCAACCTCCAACTCTTGGGGTCAAGCGATCCTCTTGACTCAGTTTTTCTATTTTTAGTAGTGATGGGGTCTCACTTTTGCTCAGGCTGGTCTTGAACTCCTGAGCTCAAGCAATCCACCCACCTCAGCCTCCCAGAGTGCTAGGATTACAGGTGTGAGGCACCATGCCTGGCAGACAGAAAAATGAGTATTTTTGATACATGATGGTTGAGTGGGACCTTGGAGTGGATTAATAGCAGAGAATTGGGATATATTTATCTTCTGTAGGAGAAGGGACATATCTGACTTACAGAATCATTTATAAATTTGGAAGAATTTATGGGTTAGAAATATCTTTTTCTTTTAGAGCTAGACATTATTCTTGAAGGTAATTTTGATTTATCTCTCTCAATTTGTAGTTTGATCATTGTCTTCAGTTTTTAAGCCTATGCTGTGAACACTAATCTGGAATGCTTCATGTGTTTTTAGATAGGGTCAGCCATAGTTTATAAATGTATAAATAATGTATTTATAATATATTTTAACTTTTTTTTTTTTTGTCTTCTAGAGAGTAGAACTACCAGATAGTCCACGCTCTACCTTCTTGCTGGCTTTTAGCCCAGACAGGTACCTAGTACTTATCTATAAATTAACCTCAAGATTTGCGATAGCATTGGGTTTTGTATATTTTGTTTAGCTTGATCTTCAAGTCTTTAAAGGTTCTCTGAAGTATTGTATGAACAGAGCTTTGGCAGTGTGTCAGAAAGGGAAAGTAAGTAGGTGAGCAGCAGTAACCAGAAAAATAATAGGAATAAGCAAAAGAAACTATTCACATTGATAATTAAAACTTGTAAAGTTTCTCAGTAATAATCCTTTGCCTGTGATATAGGCCACCAATGACGTGATGGTTTTCCAAGCTAGAAAAAAATATTTTCTGAAGGGGATGTGTTATTTAAGGACAACGTGGAGAAGCCAAAAACTTTGGAAGATCAGAATATTTCTGTTGTTTGTAGATATGCTGCCTTATGCATAAGGTTTAGTTTTATCATGTTGGGATGGGAAAATAGTAGCCATCTTCTGTTTGTCCGAAGGTGATGAATTTGGTAACCCTCCAATTCACTTCTACTTTTGGATTTTCTAGGACCCTCTTGGCCTCCACCCATGTGAATCATAATATCTATATTACGGAGGTGAAGACTGGCAAGTGTGTTCACTCTCTGATTGGACACCGCCGCACTCCATGGTGTGTCACGTTTCATCCTACCATTTCAGGCCTTATTGCTTCCGGCTGCTTAGATGGGGAGGTTAGAATTTGGGATTTACATGTAAGTATTTCCACATACTGCCCTTTTCCTTGGTATTCTAAATACAGAGACTGGTTTACCTCTGGCTTCTTAACTCTGGAAGAAAGCCTCGCCAGATTCTTAGGACTATCCCTAATGATGTGATAGTCATTGCCCGTTTAATTAATAGGAAGTCTAGTCCATACATAGTCTTCCATTCTAAGGTGAACACTCTATTTATTCTTCTATCTGCCCATTGTAGTAATATAATAGAGGAGGCTCTGAGATGTGCTCAGGATGGATTTCTATCGTCCTAGAGCAAAGATTATCTTGTACTCTGATTATGATTGTCAAAGCAAGATGATTTGTTTCCTGGTGACTGGCCAGTGGGTTCTAAACCGTGTTGTACACTAAGGTTGAGTTTTCATGGGCTTTGGAAAATAGGAACTATACAAATGCTCATTGCCTCGGGATTGTAAATGACTTGAAGAATTGAACTAAAATTAATGTTTGTGTGATAAATTAATGACACTGCCAGATCACTAATTTCCTACATTGTTTTACAGAGAATGTATTTAAAATAGACCCTATAAGTACTCACTTTACCTTCAATGGACCTTTCGTGAAGTTGACTTTCTTATCTGCTGGCAACTTGTAACCTAAGAATATATGGGATTGATTCATTCATAGGGTGGCAGTGAAAGCTGGTTCACAGATAGCAACAATGCCATTGCCTCCTTGGCTTTCCACCCTACGGCTCAGCTCCTGCTGATTGCCACTGCCAATGAAATCCACTTCTGGGACTGGAGTCGACGGGAACCCTTTGCTGTGGTGAAAACAGCTAGTGAGATGGAACGAGTCCGGTGAGTACTCTACCCCACCAGCATTGTCTGGCACAGGACTGACATGGGAGAGGACATTTACACCTGCTGTCACATCAGAAGCAAGGTCGTTATCTCTGCTCAGGGCAGATTGTTATCCCCACGGTTTCTCCTATGTAGTTAGGTGGCTCATCAGTTTGGAAGCAGTTCATTTTGTTCATTTTAGCTGTCCTTTATTGGCCTCATTGTCTGGTCTCTGTAGACCTGGGACATGAGAATGTTTATTAGGTTCAAAGCTAACTGCATTTGGGATAGCTCTTCTTTGGGGAAACCTGAAAAGTTTGGGTGATATTTTAGATAGTGCGGTAGGTAAGTTCTCATTCTTGCTTGTGTGTGTTAATCACACTGGAAGATAGAGATGTAGGTACCTAGCAGTCTGCTAGTTGGTATTTATTTAACCTGCTAGATCAAAATGCATATTGCCTTAAAGTTGATGCATTGTCTTCCTTTGGTCCTCTTGGTATTTCAATTAAATATAGGCTAATTTTCTACTTTCAGCTATGTCACTTGATGCTGGCACTGTTCATTATCAGCAGAACCATGCCTGCTCCTTGCCAGTGTAGCTGTTATGTAACAGAAGAACTGAACTTGTGTTAGAATATGGGAACATTTAATGCTTTGCAATTAGAATGAGCTCTTATATGTTAGCAAATGTGTGTTTAATGTAGCTGCTTCATGGGATGGAAATGGAGGAAGTTTTCAAGTGAAATTATTATTTTTTGTGATACATATTCCCTTCCTCTTGCAAGAAGTATTGAGCCTTATTGTTTTAATCCCCTTGAAAGTTTTGAAAGTTTAGTATGAAGTAGATGTCTGGGCAATCCCACAACTAACAGTATGATTGCTGTAACTTAGAACACGTTTCCTCTTTTTAGTTAACATAATCCCTCTATGTGTGTCTCTTGTCTCTTCTATAATTTCAGTCTGGTGAGATTTGATCCACTTGGACACTACTTACTCACAGCAATTGTTAACCCATCTAATCAGCAGGTAAGTTAGTCCAGCAGTTCCAGTTCCAGCTAAACTGTGAGTTATTTTCTAAACTAGTTGCTCTAATTCTGATTATATTAGATTTTAATTATCCATACTCACGTCTTTTTTTTCCAGTCAAGATTTAAAACTAGTGTGAGACTGTGTATTCAGAGTTAACAGCCATAATCTTAACAAGAGAGTCAATTTTGAAACCTTCAGGTGATTGCCTCATTAGAAGTAACCCTTGTCATCGTAGGTGGTGTTGGATAGCTTGTCACTCACATGCCTCTGGTTCATTGACATTTTGCTTCCCCTCACTGCTTCTATGTCAAGAAGATGCCTTTTGTAAGAGAATTGGTTTGTCAACTGTACTTATTCAGATATATTGCTAATTGGAAGTGAATAATTTAATATCATATGATGATTCGGAATCTGAAGCCAGTTAGTTTCAGTGCCTCAGGGGTAGAGAGTTGTTGCCTGTCTATGAATGTTGTTTTCCTTGGATGATTATCACTAGGTAGTTTTTCATGATTTACATGGAAGTTCTACCTAACTTCCTTGCTCTACTCCCTGCCCCATGCTGGTCCACATTTGCAGGGTGATGATGAACCAGAGATCCCCATAGATGGAACAGAATTATCCCACTACCGTCAGCGTGCCCTCCTGCAATCACAGCCAGTTCGACGGACGCCTCTCCTCCACAATTTCCTGCACATGCTGTCCTCCCGCTCCTCTGGCATCCAGGTGGGAGAGCAAAGTACAGTGCAAGATTCTGCTACCCCCTCACCCCCACCGCCTCCCCCTCAGCCCTCCATGGAGCGCCCCAGGACTTCCGCTTACATCAGGCTCCGACAGCGGGTCAGTTACCCCACAGCCGAGTGCTGCCAGCACCTTGGGATCCTGTGCCTGTGCAGCCGCTGCTCTGGCACTCGAGCTCCTTCCCTCTTGCCACACCAGGACAGTGTCCCCCCTGCTTCTGCCAGAGCTACTACCCCTTCCTTTTCTTTTGTGCAGACCGAGCCCTTCCACCCCCCGGAGCAGGCCTCGTCAACTCAGCAGGACCAGGGCCTCCTGAACCGGCCGTCTGCCTTCAGTACGGTCCAGAGCAGCACAGCCGGCAACACACTCCGCAACCTCAGTCTGGGTCCCACCCGTCGCTCTTTGGGAGGCTCTCTGTCTAGTCACCCTTCTAGGTATCACCGAGAAATAGCTCCTGGGCTGACAGGATCTGAATGGACTCGGACAGTACTCAGTCTTAACTCACGCTCGGAGGCGGAATCCATGCCCCCACCCAGGACGAGTGCCTCTTCAGTGAGTTTGCTATCCGTGCTGAGACAACAAGAAGGTGGCTCTCAGGCATCCGTGTATACTTCAGCCACAGAAGGGAGGGGTTTTCCAGCATCAGGGTTTGCAACTGAGTCAGATGGAGGGAATGGCTCCAGCCAAAACAACTCAGGCAGCATTCGCCATGAGCTTCAATGTGACCTGAGACGCTTCTTTTTGGAGTATGACCGGCTTCAGGAGCTGGATCAGAGCTTGAGTGGGGAAGCTCCCCAGAGCCAGCAGGCCCAGGAAATGCTCAACAATAACATTGAATCTGAGAGGCCAGGCCCTTCCCACCAGCCTACCCCACACAGCAGTGAGAACAACTCCAATCTTTCCCGTGGCCACCTGAATCGCTGCCGTGCTTGCCACAATCTCCTGACCTTCAACAACGATACCTTGCGCTGGGAAAGAACTGCACCTAACTACTCCTCTGGTGAGGCTAGCTCCTCCTGGCAGGTCCCCAGTACCTTTGAGGGTATGCCATCGAGTGGCAATCAGTTGCCACCTCTTGAGCGGACTGAGGGCCAAACATCCAGCTCCAGCAGGCTGGAGTTGAGCAGCTCTGCTAGCCCACAGGAAGAGAGGACTGTGGGGGTGGCCTTTAATCAAGAGACAGGCCACTGGGAAAGAATTTACACCCAGTCCAGCAGATCTGGAACTGTATCACAGGAGGCCTTACATCAGGATATGCCTGAGGAAAGCTCTGAGGAAGATTCACTCAGGAGGTAAGCAGTTGCTTTCCTATCTTCTCCTGTGTTCCTTGCTTTTCTCCTTGTATCTGTTCCTTTAGTCCTGTAGATATTGTGGCTGTATCTGAAGTGTTTGGGAGCCAAGCTTCTGGTTCTGATCTCCCCATGCATGTTCTTGGAAAATCTTGGTCTGGTGGCAGAGATATGATAGTGCCAGTATGCGTCAGTTGGCTGTGCTAACTCCATTTCTGGCTAAGCCCAAAGCTGAAGGGAGAGTGTAGATTAGGTTAGAGAGGCATAATGAGATAGAATCATTGACTTTCTCTGCTGTGCTTTTTGACCTTCTTGAAGGATTGCATGTGCAGAACAAGTTACTGTGAGACAAAAAATATCCCAGAATACCTAGGAATAAGTAAAAGAGAACCCTGCTTGGTACAGATTAGTATGTTGACTTTGCTGATTGTGTGGCTGGTTTGGGCAACTATATTTACCTTTTAATCCTTATCTTTTGGAACATTGAAGCTTGACCAAAAAAAGTGTATGTATATATATATGTATGTATGTTAAGGAAAGTTCTGGTTATTTTATTTTAGAGATGTATGTTTTTGGACAGAACATTATTTGCTCTGTAAACATTCTTTGAATGGCCTTCCAGATGGACATATACCTTGGGGTGAGGAAGAAGAATTCATGGAAGGAAGGCCTTTCCATACTCGGATTGGCATCCCAGCCAACTCTTTCATGGAAAAAACAGAGTGGGTGTAGTTGATCGCCCACCACATGTTCCATGTATGGCTGTGTGCACATCTATCTTGATTTATTAGGGACTTCTTTCTGTAATTTTGTAAAGGTCAAATCTAGCGTAATCACCAACTCCCAGAATATGCCTGTTGGATCCAAACAGCATATTGTAACTGCATTACATCCTCTGTTGAAGTAATTGAAATTTCTCTTGACATAAGCTTCTAACAAGGGTGGGAATATGGATTGTGCACATAATGTACTTCTTATTTTGGGAGGATGCTAGTTTAGACAGTCACTCAGTCAATAAGTGTTAGTTGAATGGTTACAGTTTTTTCAGCACTGGCAAGCACTGTGGAGAATACAAAAGATGTGTCTTTGCCCACTGGAGTATACAGTATTAGCTTTGAGGCAAGACTTATTTACATGAAATTTATCAAAAGTATAGATCAAATGTTTTCTTGTATGAAACAGAGATTTAGTGTAGTCTGATTTCAAAGAAAGGGAAATGTCATCCAGAAAGGCTTTACAGGCTCGGCGCCTGTGGCTCAACGGACTAAGGCACCAGCCATGCACACCTGAGCTGGCAGGTTTGAATCCAGCCCGGGCCCGCCAAACAACAATGACGGCTGCAACCAAAAAAAAAAATAATGACCAGGCATTGTGGCGGGCGCCTGTAGTCCCAGCTACTTGGGAGGTGGAGGCAAGAGACTCGCTTGAGCCCAGGAATTGGAGTTTGCTGTGAGCTGTGATGACACAGCACTCTACAGCCTGAGGGGGAGAGCCTGAGGCTCTGTCTTAAAAAAAAAGCCTTTACGAAATCAAGTCTTGAAAGATCTGGATAAGGATAAGTAGGATCTGGATAAGGAAGGGCCTTTTTATTAGAGAGGAATAGCACATAGAAAGGGAGGGTATATATAGGATAGTAGGCAGTTAGCAGGAGCAGGGGATGCAGAACAGTGGGAGACTTGGCTGGATGTGAAAGGTAGACAAAGGAGAGAGGTTGTTACTATGTCCATATGTTTGAGACCAGTTCTGGTCTCAAATTTAGGACTAACAACTCCAAAATGCCTGGTTTTGGAATGTCTTGTCTTGCTTAATGGCACACACCAAGAACCTGGGACTCTGCCAGGTGCAGTGGCTTACACCTGTAATCCCAGCACTGTGGAAGGCTGAAGAGGGAGAATTGCTTGAGCTCAGGAGTTCGAGACTTGCTTGAGCGGGAGTGAGACCCTGACTCATAGAAAAATGAACCCCCCCCCCAAATAAAACAACAACAACAACAAAGAAAAATGAAAAAAACAGCTAAGCACAGTGGCGAGCACCTGTAATCCCAGCGGCTTCTGGAGGCTGAGGCAGCAGGATGCCCACAGCTCAAGTCTGAGGTTGCAGTGAGGGATGACACCATTGCACTCTGCTCAGGGCATACAGTGGGACGCTGTCTCAACAACAACAAAAGAACCTGGGACTCTGTTCTTTTTTTTTTTTTACTGAGACAGAGTCTCACTTCGTCACCCTAGGTAGAGTGCCTTGACATCATAGCTCTCAGCAACCTCAAACTCTTGGGCTTGAGTGATTCTCTTGCCTTAGCCTCCCTAGTAGCTGGGACTATAGGTGCTAGTCACAGTGCCTGGCTTTTTTGTTTGTTTGTTTAGCAGGCCAGGGCTGGGTTTGAACCCACCAGCCCCAGAGCATGTGGCTGGCGCCCTAACCACTGAGTTATGGGTGCCCAGCCTGTTCTTTACAAGAGGTGAAAAGGCAGCCAGCATAGTTCCTCTCATGTCATAGGTGCTTAAAAGTTTATTAAATAAAAAAACAAAACAAACTAAAGAGAAGTTTATTAAATATTGGTAATAGGCAGTAAAAGAAAGAAAGAAGAAAAATTTATTTATTTATTTATTTTTTGAGACAGAGCCTCAAGCTGTCCCCCTGGATAGAGTACTGTGGCATCACAGCTCACAGCAACCTCCAATTCCTGGGCTCAAGCGAGTCTCTTGCCTCCACCTCCCAAGTAGCTGGGACTACAGGTGCCCGCCACAACGCCCGGCCATTTTTTGGTTGCAGCCGTCATTGTTGTTTGGTGGGCCC
>CAUYON010099711.1:0-19204 GCA_963573935.1 Arctocebus calabarensis
TGTCTTTATATAGTGATCAAGAAAATGCCATGAAGGCTATCTGTAACAGTACGATGAAAACATTTCTGAATGTATATGAATCATGCCCTATGATTGCACCAATGTACAGAATTATGATTCAATAAAATTATAAAAAAATAAATAAATAAAAATAAATAAAATAAAATAAATTGGAAAAAAAATTATTAGTTCTTATATAATATATAACATATGTATATTTGAGTTTATTTACATAACTCAGTGCTTGCAATTTATCTGAGGTTTAATATTTGTTCCTTTACTGTAACTACATAGTCAAATATTTAAGTAAGAACAGTTTATTTATCACATTTAGGTAATTCACTTATCTTATTGAATTTATTTTGTTTGTTCATTTGTTTGCTTAGTTAGGGTCTCTATTGATTTATATTAAGTACCCTCAGAGTGATCAACAGCCTGAGAGTGAATTTAGAGAAAGAATTTAACCTATCTTGTATATTTATCAGTCAACCTTGAACAAATCTCACGTGATAATATTATCAAGATAATATGAATGATACTTCAAGGCTATTCTACTTCTACCAACACTATTTGTCATGATATTTCACTTGCAAAATTCTTACAGTACCTAAGTATATACACATCACTCCATATCTTCCTTATTTACAGTAAGTGAGAAGTTGCTATTAATTATAGAGTCAGTATAAACCAATGAAGTGATTCAGAGGTGATATATTTGAAATTTCAGTGTAATATTATACAACTTAATTTGTATTTTAAAATAAACATTTGCTGCTTAGATGATTGAAAATTACCTGCAGACATAGCTGTTAATATCTAGAGAAAGAAGAGAAAGGAAATATAAACAAATCTCCCAAACAAATCTGATCTTCTGAGATCTACATTAAATTTTTAAATTATATAAAATATCACTTTAGTAATACAAGTGTAAGCTTACATACAAGTTTGTGCAATTCATTTTTAAAAGAACATATTTTGCCTGAAAATGTTATAAATAAGAATATGAATAAATTATAAACTAAGGTTAACATAAAATGTAATATTTATTTCAAAGTTACATCACATGCTTTAGAAAAAGAATATTTTTCTCAATTGGTTTCATAAGTTTTTAAAAATTACCCTAGAAATAAAATAGTTAACATACTTCATCTTGGAACACCTGAATTCTTCAGCAGAACTGAAATCACCATGGAGCTGATAGAAGAAGTTTGAAGTGTCAATCAAGGGGCTGTTCCCAGCTCCTCCCAAACCCTCCAAGTCCTGCTGTCAGGAACATATTGAAACTTGTTCGTTCACTTGAGGTGACAGATACAGATTGTGACAAGACTCATATTGGGATTCCAGCCCAAGGGGGTAACACAGAGTGGAATGAGGAATGCAAAATAAATGGGAGAAAATGTCACTTGCCAATCTTTCTTTCTCACATCTTATTTTGCTTCTGACTATAGCTCACGGTATCATTGAGCAATCTAAAACAAGCATAGGTGAGATTTTATCTCACATTTCAGATTTGAATTCTTAAAATATGATGCTTTTATTAAATAATTACAGGATAAAGCAAACATTTTAAAAAGCATCAATTAATTTCAGGGGTTTTTTAACTCTGAAGGAAAGTCAAATTTAATTAATAGTGATAAAATTAAATGAGGAAAATTTGAAAAGAAAAACTGTATGATAGACTTTAAATGTCTTTAAGTGTATTGGTTCAAGCAAGAAATTAAGTTAAATGAATCAGATTGTTTGTAAAATAAAAAATGGAAATATGGAAATTTCCCTCCCTAGGGAAATATATAACTTAAAATCTTTCATTGATAATCAAGAAATTTAATTATGTAAAATTTATCCCTGAGGTAATAAAATGATTAATCCTTGGAAATAATAAAACTGGGGAGGAAGCAATAAATACAAAAGACAAAAATAAAAAGCAAACAATTAATTAATTAACTATAACTGCAGTTATAAAAATAAATACAGGTTCAAGGAGAGGAATAGCATCAAAATGGTAGAATATAAACTCTCCCACTCATATTCCTTATAGCACCAAGAATTTGTTGGCCATCCATGGGGAAAAGTACCTTTTGGGAACAGAAAGGGAATTGTTAAACCCTAGCAAAGCCTAAGCCCGAGAAGGGTCATTTTGAGAAGACCAAGCCAGGTTTGGTGTCAACATGAGCACCACGTTCCAGGCGGCCCATTGTAGACACACCCACCCATATATCAGGGTTCACCATCTCACCAGGATATATCATGACCATGAACACTGAAGTTTCCTGAGCCTCATCTCCATCCCCTTTCAGCTGCAGCCGAGGAGCAGTTCTGATACCCAGGGATACGGCTGCAGAAAATCCTGCCCATGTAGGCAAGCCCGTGTGTTTGTGGATTAGAAGAATTAATGTTGTTTGAATGTTCATGCTACCCAACATAATCTATAGATATAATGCAAGCTATATCAAAACTCCAATGCCATTTTTACAGAAATAGAAAAAAAATCCTCAAATTTGTATAAAACCACAAAAGACCTCAAAATAGCTAATTAGTTTTAAGCAGAAGTGAAAGTATCAAACTTTCTGATTATTATATAAGCTATATTATAAAACTATAGTAATGAACTCACTATGCTACTAGCACAAAAATGGACACAGAAAACAATGGGACAGAATTCAAACCTCAGAAATGAGCCCAGGTATATAAATTCAACCAATCTTTCACAAGAATTCCAAGAACATACCTTGGAAAAAGTATAGCGTATTTAATAAATGTGAGAAAAACTGGATATCCCAATACAAAACAATAAATTGGACCCCTCTCCAAGGAAATGTTGAATTGATTTTTGTGTTATGTCCTATACAAAATTCAATCCCAAGTAGATTAATTACTTAAACATAAGACCTGAGACTATACATTTTGTGGAAGCAAGCACAGATGAAAAGTTTCATGATACTGGCCTTCACAATGATTTCTTAGCTATGACACCAAAAGCACAGGCAATAAATAAATAAATAAATAAAAACAACAGCAAAAAATAGACAAGTGGGACTCCATCAAACTGAAAACCTTCTGTAAAGGCAGCAATCAACAGGGTGAAAAAGCAACCTATAGAAGGGGAAAAAATACTTGCAAACCATATAATATCTGAAACATGTAAGGAATTCCTCTATCTCAATCACAAAAAAGCAAAGCAAAACAAAACAAAAGCAACAAAAACAAAATAAAATAATGCTATTAAAAAATAAGCAAAGGGCCTGAATAGACATTTTACCACCAAAGAAGACAGATATATAGCTAATGGGTATATGAAAAGATGCTCATAATCATGAGAGAAGGCAAATCAAACCATAATGAGACACCACCTCACACCTGTTAGGATTTTTGTTATCAAAGTGTCCATTGATAACATTGGTGGGAAGGGTATGGGGAAAGGAAGTTTTTGTAGACTATTGGTGGGAATGCAAATTGACCAAAGACATTATGGATATCACCAGGGGAATTACTCAAGAAATTGAAATAGAGCTATCCTATGATTCGGCAATCCTTTTGAGTACATGGTTAAAGGAAATCAGTAGTTCAAAAAGATATGTGCAATTTCACATTCATCGCAGCATTATTTACAGTAGATGAGATATGGAAAAAATCGTATTTTTATTATTCAAATATAAAGGATATTACTCAGGTAAAAATAAGACAAATCCTTGCCATAGAAAATAAATGGAATGAACATGAAAAATAATATTATACTCAGCGAGACATAGAAAGAAAGATACTATAAGATCTTCCTTAAATTTGGAAGCAAAAATTTAAAACTCATAGAAGCAGAAAATAAAATGTGGTCACCAGTGGCCAGAAAGTGTGGTGAATGGGGAGAGTCAGTTAAGGTTGTACAGAATAAATAAATTCTAGGAATCTAATTCAGAGCACAGTGACCTATAGTTAATAATACTGTATTACATCCGTGGAATTTGCATTTGTAAATTTTAAGTATTCTTACCACATACACAAAAAGGTAACTATGTTGAGTGACGGACATGCTAGTGAATTTGAATGTGGTAATCACTTTATCATGCATTTGTATATCAAATCATCACATTGTACATTTTAAATATATACATTTTTATTTGTTGAAAAAATAAAAATTGATATTGAATTGATAAATAATATAATAATCGTATTATTCTAAAATATTATACACATAAAAGATGCTAAAAATAAAAGGAGAAAAGGAAACATATATTTTAACATATAAAATATGTATACTTTGAAATCTATGAAATTCAAATTTGAAAACTTGAAAATAATGGAAACATTTTCTTTTATAAATTAAATGTTCTTATGAATTAAGAGTCAGAAAACAGGGCAGAGTGTGTGGCTCACCCTCATATACCGAGGTTGGTGGGTTCGAACCCAGCCCCTGCCAAACTGCAACAAAAAAACAGCCTGACATTGTGGCGGGCGCCTGCAGTCCCAGCTACTTGGGAGGCTGAGGCAAAAGAATTGTCTAAGCCCAAGGAGTTGGAAGTTGCTGTAAGCTGTGATGCCACAGCACTCTACTGAGGGTTGATCAGTGAGACTCTGTCTCAAAAGAAAAAGAAGAGTCAGAATACAATAGGAATTTGAGTGCATAGCAATTTTTAAAAGTAAATTTTCTTTTGTCTCTGAAAGTTTTGGATATATTGATAAAGAGGCAGATAATAAAAAGATGGTTGTATTTTGCATATGATTCAAGAAAATTGTTGGCTTTTATAATGGAATTTGTTGGATATTAAAAATTAGAAAGTATAATATTTAAGTTTAATATTTAAAAGTGTAACAAAAGCAAGTTATCCCATGTAGATCACAACCAAAATACAAAATGCTTAAAAATGTATAAAAAAATTTAATAGCAAACTGACAGGAGATTACACTTGGGGGCAGCCATACCAAACATGTCTTGGCAAATGTTGTAGCAATCATATACTACATAAACCCATTCCAAATATATGTTAGATATGTGAGAATAACTGAAAATTTAGGGGGAAATGAGCTTAATACAAATTGTTCTTATTCAGATATTTAATGAATATTAAGCATCCTAATTTTATAAAATAATATTCTGATACAAAAATGGAAAGTTATTTACTGGAATGGAAACAAAATGAGATAAAATTAATGGTGAAAAATTTACATTTGTGCATACAAATGTGCATTATATAATGCCAGATGACTGGTTATTTTTGATACAAAATTATACTATATCCAAAATTCTTTTAAAAATCCAAAATGTCAGTATTTTTAATTTTTTTTTACTGTAGACAGTCATTCACCGTATAACAATGTTTCAATCAATGACTAAGCACATAAAGTTTTTATTTACCCATTATAAATTTTTATTGTTAATGTATTTCTTTTGTACAGATCATTTAGCCACATCATTTTTGTATTTTTTATGAAATAAAAAATTAAATATAAGAAAACTGCAGTGTTGACATGGTGTTACAGCCACAAAATTTGAGTGTCTAATTAAATTTTCTTTGCATAAAGGAATGCTTTAACTTTATAGTTGTTGATATTCTGTTAATGAGACATGTACCAAATGCTGATTTCCCTGCTACTTTTCAGATAGCATCTTCCTTTAATTAATATTAATAATAATAAAATTTTTTGAGGAATATTAGATATGTTCCTTCATTTTTTCATGTTATCAAGCAAAAACATTACTAGGCAGCTACACAGAAATGGGATTGCAGGATCAAATAGGAGGTCTAATTTGAGTTTTTCAACTTTTAAAGTTAACTTTGAACTAATTTGGAAATGTTCAGTATGTAAAAGTAATGATATTTTAATAACATATCTTCTCAGAGAAAAGAGTATGTTAAATAATAATAGTAAATTAATTGACCAAGGATGCATAGTTACAATTAGGAGCAAGAACAAAGGGTAAAACAGTAATGAAACGTGCATATTCTGTTCTCGCTAATAGCACGCAATTTAGAGTAAACTTCTGCATCTTTTTAGATCTTCCCCCAAATCATCCAACAGAAACTCAGATATCAGTTCTTGTGTTACCTCCCTCTTTTACACAACGACTGCACAGCGACTACTAATATTGTAGTTTTCATAAGTTTCCAGTCCCTTCAGGATTTACAGTACATTGATGCAATCTTGTAAGCCATCACTAGCTTCATTGTCTCAATTTTATCTTCACAAGGCATAAATTATTTATAATTTTCATCTCAAATTCCATTGTCTTCTTTCACTTCATTGTATTTACTTAGGAAAACAACAACCACCTTGTAACTACAATTCTCCTACTTCCTTTGGCTCTAGCTCTATATTACTGTAGAAAAAAGAAACATAATACAGTTTCCAATTAAATTAATGACCAATGACACTAAATAGGCTCTTAATGTTTCAGTAAATGCTACGATGTTCTATGGTCCATCACTCTCCCCTTCTCTTATGAAATATATACTTGTCTTAACTCTTCTCAATTTTCCAACACTATTTCCTCCAGCTTACTATCAATAAATGTCTTTCCTTCTCAATTCACTGATGAAACAGGAAAAAACAAACAAACAAACCAAGGCGACAAATTCCAAAAACTACCATGACCACTTCTGAACACTTAAGATTCTGCCCGTCCCCGTTGACTCCTGTATTATACTGTATGTGGATTTCTTTCAAACATCACTCTATGATTTGCTAGATGTCATCCATACGTGACCCCAAAACACAATTCCAGTAGTTTCCCTTTTCACATCCAGTGTATAAACTTTCTCCTCTTTACTAGATCAATCTTGTCAGCATTTATACAATAAAAGCTAAAACTAAAATAAACAAAGCCTTTCTTAACCCATTTTCTTGCTCCTGCTGCCACTTCCATACTGTAAACTCCATGACGTCCTCCCTCACTCCAGGCATCTCCACTCTAGGCCCCTCCGTTCAGTGATGAACATGATCTAGTCAGGTTTTTCCCTCTGTTCTACTGTATCATCTCTTTTCAAGGTTATCATTGTTTCCATATTGCTATGTACAATAGAAATATCTTTTTCTTTCTTTTCTTTTTTTTCTGAGACAGAGTCTCACTTTGTCACCCTGACTGAGTGGCATGACCCCATAGCTCACCGCAACCTCAAAATCCCGGGCTTACGTGATCCTCTTGCCTCAGCATCTTGAGTACCAGGCTAATATTTCTAAATTTAGTACAGTTAAGGATCTGGCTCTTGCTCAGGCTGGATTCAAGCTCCTGAGCTCAAGCAATCCACCTACCCCAATTTCCTAGGATGTTAGGATTACAGGTGCAATCCACTAACCCCAGCTATGTGTGTCTTTTTTTTTGTTTGAGACAGAGTCTCATTATGTCACCCTCAGTAGAGTGCTGTAGCATCACAGCTCACAGCAACCTCAAACTCTTGGGCTTAAGCGATTCTCTTGCCTCAGCTTCCTGAGTAGCTGGGACTACAGGCACCCACCATGACACCTGCTATTTTTTGGTTGCAGTTGTCATTGTTGCTTAACAGGCCTGACCACGCTCGAACCCACCACCTTCGGTGTTGTGTGGCCAGCGCCTTACTTACTGAGCTACGGAAGTCAAGACAGTGTGTGTTCATTTTTTAACACAAATTTGCACCAAGTACATTTCAAAAATATATTCTGATTCCAGATTATTTAGTAATTAGATGAAATTGAATCAAAAGGACAGAATATCTTTGAAATTACTTTCTACGCTTATAAATATTTGTAATAATTTAGAGTCTTCCATTTTCCAGTTTGTCTAGGATGATAGACATAGATATACCTTCCTTCTCACCCCATTCATAACAAAATTTGAGTTACTATATCTTAATCAGATATTTTCAGTCACAATAGAATTTTTTTTCCCTCTTAATACTATCATTTGATATTTTCTGTCTTTCTTCCATAGTTGCAACTAACAATCTTAAATGTTTGTTTACATCTAAGTCTTCTTGTAATCAATCATCAAAGTGCAATTTACTAACAGGTGGAAAAAATATTAAAGAAGAATTGAATGCCATGTTTAAAATCAATGGTAACAAGTCACTATACCCAATAAGAATGTTTTGGAAATGTTCATAATGTTTTCTGCATTGTAGATGGTTGGTTGAATTGGTAAATAAAGTACATTAGAAAATGAACTAGAAATACCTATAGAACCTTAAAATACATGTGACTCTATACTATCATTTCTACAGAAACAAAAACACTAATAATGAGGATATATGAACTGCTATTGTGATTGAAGCATGTATTATAGCAGTGCAAAATTGTAAAAAACCTTGAATATCTATTGATATAGAAATTTCTGAATAAACTGAAATTAATTCATAATTTAATGTATTTATCACTTTAAAAACGTGAGTCACATCCACATTCTTTACGTTGGAGAGAAGTTCATGTTGTGTAATTTCAAGTATTCTTAGTGAGAAGTATAGCATGTGCATAGAATAGTTTCAATGTAGTTGTAGAAATAACAATGATACTACATTCTATTGACATAAAATCATATTTTTTACATTGTACCATAATAGGCATGTACCTTAGATTTATAAGGAAGCATATTTTAAAATTTAATTTTAAAATTTTATTTCCTAGAATTAAACTAAATTTTTTTCTTATCACCATTATTTTCTTAAATTCAGTAATATATGATAAATAATATTTGTCAAATACTATATGTATACTTTCATTTTTATGATTTTTCTTGCAAAGACAATAATAAAAGACCACACACACATTAGTGATTTCCAGGGCCTTTGGTTATGTAAGTGCTGACTGTTACAGGACATGAGTGGTATTTTAACGATGACAAAATTATCTTATGTAATGATTGTGGTGGTGGTTACACAACCATATGCATTTTTTAAGACTCGTAAGGCACTAAAACAAAATAGGTGAATTTCACTGTATGTGAACACATTTTGATTTAAAAATACAAAAAGCGTTAAGTAATAAGTGGGAGACATAATTACACATCTGTCTTTTCGATGATGATGACGATATTCATTTAAAAAGAATCTTAAGATATGCTTGCATATGATTTAAGATTTGGGTAAGCACAAAATGTGCATGTGTATATCTACATAGAATCCTTAAAACTGATTACCTTTGAGTGGTAGGAGATTGCAAATGAAGAAGATTTAAAGAAAAGTAGTATGTGTGTGTATGTGGGTGTGTGTGTGTAGAAAGAGAGAAAAATTTGTGTGTATGTTTATTTACACTTTACACTGAATGCCTTTAAAGACTTGTATTATTTCATAATATGTTGTTATTTGTTAGTCTGTTCAGGCTTTTGTAACAAAAATACCATAAACCGAGTAGTTTATAAACAACAGAAATTTATTTCTGACAGCTCTGGAAGCTGGGAAGTCCAAGGTCAAGGAACTAGTAGATTCACTATCTGGTGAGGGCATGCTCCCTGCTTCTACAGTTGGAGACTTCCCGTTGTATCTTCATGTGGTAGAAAGAGCAAGATGAAACCCCTTTCATAAGGGCAAAGCCCTCATGAGTGAGTCACTTCCCAAAGGCACCATCTGTTAGTACTGCACATTGGGGCTAAGCTTTCAACAGATGAATGTTGGGGACACATTCACACGCAGACCACATCATACCTTAATCCCCTAGCAGAACTGTTATCTCACTGATGACTGAGATTTCTTTCCGTTTTGTTCACTGTGATTTCTAGCATAGAGAATTATGCCTGATGCACAGTATTCATTTAATATTTGTCAAGTAGAATGAGTCGATTAACATAAAATTTTAAGCCTCCAGTTCACATAGGAAATTATTTACTCTCACTTGTAGATATTTTACCTCTAACAAGTCCTATGTCTAATTCTTCCCAGTTGGAAGGTGAATTGAATATTTAAATAGAATATTTTTTAATATTCTTGGTTAGGAAGAAAAATGTATTATCTAAGAGATATGACTTTCAGCCCTAACTCTCCACTTACTAAAAACATGTCTTCAGAAATATCAACTAAGTACGTTTCAGCTCACATTTTTTTTTTTAACATAAGATTATCTATAAAAGCAAATGTTTGGCAATTACAAGAATAATTTTGTAATTTTACCAAAGTAGAGCTGTGCTCCACTACCTCATACTCTATTTTATTAAAAAAATAGGTGATGCCTACATTTTGGAGGTGATTTATGTATAATCCCCTACCCAAGTTAAGGAAAATATGTAAAATTTGAGATCTTCTCAAATCGTGTTATTATTTCATGTTTTTTTTTTTCCTGCTTGTCTTTTATTCTTCTTCACTCAGATTCTTTCTTAATTCTTACATTTTTTTTCTCTTTCTTTAATTCAACCGTGTTGTAAGTACAGTGTCAGTTGCTGGGCATATTTTATTGAACAAATGGAATAAAGTCTTTATCCTTATAGACATCCTTAAAGATCCACCAGGCTTACTAATTTATCCATTCAGCAAATATTGGTCAAATGCCTGAGATGGGCTAGATACAGTGCTGGGTGTTAGATGTTTGCCTGCAAAATCAAGGATGAATGTCAGCACCTCAGCCCTTTGCAGTTTTGCATCCATGTACTATAGAGAATAAATAATAAAATATATCCATATATATTTCCTAACTGTGATAAATAGGAATTTAATCACATAAAAGCACAAAATGTGGATGAAGCACGAGAAAAGAAAGCAAAAGTACAAGCATGCAATATTGAATACCAAGGTGTAATTCATCTTTGAGGGATTTTAGGCTGGTTAGTACAAATGTATGACTCCTTTGACTATTTGTTTACTTTGTTTTAGTAGCAATGAGATAATAATGGTATTGTGTATATTACATACACACATAGTCCTTCAAGGCAAAACTAAAACTGCCTAACATGGCATAACCATGGGCACATGAACACACAGGGTGATCACCCTTCAGCAGGCCTGCCTTTCATCGCTGCCTCCACTATCATTTACAATTTCCAACAGGGCCAAACTTCTTATAAGACAGATGTAATGTATCAATTTTTAAAATCATCTCTTTGTTTTACTGGTTTTAGAAAATGTACAACACATTTCCCAGAAAGTGACATGAGCAAAATTCAATCAAAAATGGCACTGAGAACTAAAATCCCATCATATTCTGTATCATTAGGTGCTATTCTCTCACCCAGGTCACTGATGATAACTGTAGCTAAGTACTTTTACTATATCAACAAGTCAAAGTTGAAATTTTCCTGTCTATCATTAGAGAAAATCAGAACCAGACAATAAATGGATAAAAGTAGATTTTATTTAGGAACTATAGTAACAGGGGGAAAGAAACCTCAGTATAAAACGTGGTCCAATTTCAAACACAATGAGAACAGGTGGAGATTTACAGCCAAAACCATGTTGAAAGGAGGAGATCAAGTGGATGAAAACTTCCTAAGAGAAGGTATCAAGAGTAGGAAGAATTGTTGCTAAAATAAGCTAACTTGATTCCCACTGAAGGCGGCCATGCTTTTCCGATATCATCTGAGGGATGAGAATATAATCAGATATCAGGTGTGATTAATATCACAGGAGGGGTGTCTCTCCACACCCTCTTCATAGGATTCTTGCTAAAATTAGAAGATGCAACCCAAGCAAGGATACACATTGAGGCCCAAGGTACAGTAGAGAAGTTGTAGGAGTTTACTAAAGCTTGGACAAGGAGGGTCATCATACATCATTCTCTGTCATCATACATCATTCCTGGATTTGAGGGCATTGGTTAGCAAAATGCTTCTTAAGATAAGGATGGAAAAGATCATCACTTATTCCAAGTTTACTCAATGAAAGGTAAACATAGTCATGTTATCCTTTTAAAGAAAGTTTTAAAAAAATAATTAAATTCTGGTTCTAAGAAAGGTGAGTATATTCTGCGATTAGCTAAAGAACTGCAATATTGTTGGGAGATCTCCCTTCCCTTCCCCAAGAAAGATATTGTAAAGGCAAAGATTTTCTGGAAAGAGAACAGATTGATAAGGTTTTCAGATATCAGGACTCCAAAAATCTGCTCAAAAGAATCAAAATGTTAACTCTAGAAAACAGAAGCCACATCCACTGGTTCATAAAAGAATCTAATGAACTCATCTACAGAGGAAAGAGAAAATGAATTGCTGATATACCATGTGGACCAAAAGACCTGTAGGAACAAAGAAGCACACAGTTATGGACCAGTGTTTCTGAGTAGCACTAATGGGAACAAACACACACAGGCTGCATTAATCACACGCCTTGGGCTTTGACACATCCATATTTATTTACTCAGAACTGAAATGTTCAAATTTGGAAAATTTTTAAATTTTGCTTTCCGTGGAAGATTTCTGGAAATTTTAAGAAAATATCTATTTTCTGTTGAATGTGTTTAATCTCAAAATAATTATTTATTTTTTATAATTTGATACATGAGAGGATATTTTCTTTTAATC
The DNA here is from genome assembly GCA_963573935.1 of Arctocebus calabarensis. Taxonomy (NCBI): domain Eukaryota; kingdom Metazoa; phylum Chordata; class Mammalia; order Primates; family Lorisidae; genus Arctocebus; species Arctocebus calabarensis. The sequence continues at coordinate 12,401 of CAUYON010099711.1, forward strand.
TAATAATGTAGAATAATTACAGAACAATCCATACAATATAAATTTAATCTCTAGAAAATATTACTTTTTATATGCCTGAGAAGTTTTCTTCTCAAACAAAATAGACTATTTTATTTAAAATTCAAAGAAAAAAATTATAATCTCACAGATGTGAATAATTTGTCAACTTTTGTGTTTGGTGGCCCAGTTGCATATTAAAGCAACTGAGGATGTGTGTGATACAAATTGTACTAATACCTCAAAAGTGCAATTTACAAAATGAAATGGAGAATAAGGCACTGTTGTTTTGGAAAAGAACCTCATTGCATAGCCATCTTGAAGTCTTCTTAAGGGATTAATTAGAAATAATGAGCTTTATGTGAAAACTTTTTTTATTGAGTCTCAAAGGGATTGTAAATAATAGAAATCTGAAGAGCTAATAAGAAATGACAAATGCATTACATTATATGGAGTACCTCTAAAGAACAATTGCTTTTCTTTTTTTTTCCAATTATGTACTGGTACTGAAAGAATAAAGAAGGTACTGTCACAAATTCTTTCAATTACAATAATATAAAACATAGCGTTTTAGCTAGTTAATTGCTACTGTGTTCTAGTGTTAAGAGAAATTGTTTAACATAAGTCAACACATGGCTTTTCCACAAAATAACAACACATTTCTTGCTGAAATACTAGACCAGCTCTTATTAACTCATTTTTAAAAGTGTGATTCTTAAAGACAGAGAAGTAATTTCACAAGTACATCAAATCCAGGGGTCATGTTTTGAATGTTCCAAGTATAGGACCCGAATGTTAAAATAATCAAAGGTGAGATAAAGTGATGTAGTCTATTTTTATAAAAGTAAATTTTCAAAGGTAGATAGATCTCTTTTTGTTTATAGGAAATAAAGGAAATGTGTTTTACCTATATCAACGGTCCTGAGGCTATTAAACCTGAGGAAAATACAAACTCAGCCCAAACTCTGCTTTCCAGCCCTACATGAACACACTTAAATTCCTGTCATAAAGATGATTCAGAAAAGCTGAGTACAAAACACAATTTTAAATAATAAATCTTTTTTTTTATTTACCCATCACAATCATAATAACAAATATCAAAGAATAGAGAGATGCTTGAGTTAGCAACTCCTCAACTGTGTGCTTGACAACAACACAATTGTAGGATTTTAAGAGGAAAACAAAAAGTTAAATTGTTAAAAATAATGTAGGAAAGCTGAGTTAATTAACCTAAGAAGAGTTTCTTTAGTTTTTTGTCAATTTCTTTGATATGCAAAATTGTCTTAAAATTGCAGAACTATAGTGGATGGTATTTTCCAAAGCATTTTGATATTCTGACTTCAGGAGATGACAAAAAGTAAAAATAAACAAATAAAAAAACAAAAACAAAACAAATGATGCATTATTTACAGAAATAATTTTTATCATTATTGAATTCACCTTGGAATATTTGAAAATGTATTTAATTGAAATATTTAGCCACTTTATCCTAAAATATTCACTAAACATTCATCATTTTATTCATTCCACATACAATACAGCCCAGAGATCTTGTGTAATCCATAAAGCCCACTGCAGACTTGCTCACTGTGATTATAGCTGTACACAAGGATTAGAGGTCTCTATCTTTAGAAAGAAAACATTCTAGTGAGGAGGAGGGACAGAAGTTAAGGAAGGAAGTAGTGGGAGGCAGAGCATGATGGCAGATGGGTTGGATGTCTAGTGCAACTCTCCAAAACCTTCAGATGTTATTTGTCTGTATGTCCAATTGTTTCTGATTGTCTGAGCATCTGTGTACTTGTGTGCCTGGTAGTCTCTTTGTCTGTTTATTTGCTCGTTTGGTTTCAACATGTTTCATGTTGTGCTGAGTCCTCAGGTTAGCTATGTTCCCTAACTACATTTGACAAGAACAAGAAGGAATGGGGTCAATGATTGACTGGAGCCAGCTTTCAAGAGAAGCTCCAGTCCAGAGGGAGAGACAATGGCCAGAAAGAACTCAACAAAGACAAAGGAGGGGAGCTGAGCTGAGAGAAGAGATAGAAAAGTGCACATCTTCCCTGCCAAGGCAAGCTTTAACTCCAAGGAAACAAAATTCCGGTACAGATCCCATCCCCAAGAGGACGTGTGTCTGTCCCCTCCCCTAAGAGAGTTGCAATTGCTTGCTTACTGTTGGATCTTTAATTATGAGCAATGAACTGAGACTCTTCTCCCTCACCCCACCGGAAAGAATTGCTAGAAGTAGGGACTCCTTCTCCAGAGAGCCCCTGCCGTGAGCCCAGGAATTCCCTTGTCTGGCAGGAAATTTAAACAAATATTTTCCTTGCCACCTTGAACTTCCAGTTTACCCTTTCCTCCAGCCCAGCAGTCTAGAAGCCCAACTTTTGCAGAGACCAGAATGTCTGCACTTCTTGGCTAGGACTGGGCATTGCATAGACGGAGGCAGTGCAGCTGTGCTGTATCTGTGAATCCAGTAACAGTTCATAAAGACATAGAGGGAAAGGTGATGGACCTTTCCTGAGAAAATGTATCTCAACAGCGGGTGGAGACTTGGGTATCTGTACTACAAATGGAGACCTGGGAACTGCTGAGGTGCACAAATGCAAGGGGAGACACCTCCCACCCAACACTACCATTAATAGAGTGATCTCGCTGGGGTCTAATTTGGGAGAGTCATCTCCCCAACTCAGTGGTCTGCCAGAGGGAACCAGACATCACCCTAAAGGGGTACCAGAGTTATAGAACAGTGGCAACAAAGGTGCAGTGGCTGAGGGAGAAGTTCTTTTGCTGTCAGGATATACTCATGTTTAGATTAAGCTCAGGTGGAACTTTCTCTAGTTGCCATTGAGCTCTGAGGCAAGCAGGCTTCAGCTGCCCCTGCTGTATGGTGGCAGTGACCTTATGAGGAGGAGGCAGTGACCTTACTTTGATTCTGGCAGGCACATAGTCCTGGCACATTTGATAATTGGACAGAACAGGGCCACAGAAACTGGGTTAATAGAGGCTTCCAGTGGGGCTACCAGATATTTGGGTTACCAGAGTCTGGTGGAGAAGGGTGAGCAAGGTGGGGAAAAAGCCATCAACCCCTTTACAAACCTTCCACTGGATGGGCTTATCTGACCCTGTGGAGCACCAAAGGTGCTCAAGCCACAATTGAGCTACCAGTAGACTCCTAATATATAGTTTCTGGAGACCTTTTGAACTTTCCAGCTAGAGAGTGGGTAATGTTTGGGACAATTGGTTTGGAACTCTTGAACTGGACAAATCACCGGAGGATCCATGAAGGTGATAACCTGGTTTTCTTGTAGTGGGAAGGTCTGATTATCCTCTTTCCATGTATTACCTGTGGGAGAGGGGATGTCCTAGTTGCTTGTATTTCTCCAAAGCAGAGACTGTAGCCCAGAGTCACTGATTTACTAGAATTGGACAGAGATCAGCTGAAAACAAGATAGTGCCACCTACCCCCACTACACCAATCAGGCCTATAGAGTCACAGAATGTAGTACTATACAGGTCCTTTGCAAAATTGTAAAGGAAAAGCTGCATTCATCAGCCCCTTTCTTAGTGAAGGGCTGGTCAACCACAACACCAGAAGTCTCCAATCCAATTTCACCTTACTTGTTCATCTAGCTAGACAGTGAAAAACAATCATGGGGTGTATTCAGTGGAAAAACTCTGGCAACATGAATAATCAGAACAGTTCAACCCCCTCAAGGAATGATAAATCAGCCAAACCAGAGGATCCCATTCGCAAACAAATGGCTGAGATGTCAGATATTGAATTTAGAATTTAGATGACAAATAAGATCAACAGATTGGTAGTTAAGTAGGAGTCAGAAATTCTAAGAATAATTCAACAGATGTCTTAAGAATTCAGTGAATTCACAGACAAAATCATTAAAGATTTAGACACATTGAGAAAAGAAGTTACAGCCCTCCAAGATATGAGAAACACAGTAGAATCCCTCAGTAATAGAATGGAGCAGGCAGGAGAAAGGATTTCAGACATTGAAGACAAAGCCTTTGAACACTCTCAAATGCTCAAAGAGGAAGAGAAGTGGAAAGCAAAAATGGATCACTCTCCCAGGGAGCTCTGGGATAATTCGAGGAAAACCAATATTCACCTTATAGGGATCCCTGAAGGTGATGAAGTAGCTTTGCAAGGCACAGAGGCTCTTCTTCATGAGATTATGAAAGAGAACTTTCCAGATATGCCAAGGGATTCTGAAATTCAGATAGCAGACAGTTTCAGAGACCCAGCATGACTCAACCTAAATAAGACTTCCCCCAGGCACATCATAATCAATTTCACCAGTCAATACGAAAGAGAAAATTCTGAAAGCAGTCAGACACAAGAAAACCATAACCTATAAGGGGAAGAATATTAGAATAACTGCAGATCTCTCTGCTGAAACCTTTCAAGCTAGAAGATAATGGTCATCTACTTTTAATCTCCTAAAACAAAATAACTTACAAACCAGGATCCTGTATCTAATTAAAGTGAGTTTAATTTATGATGGAAAGATTAAATACATTAATGACATTCATATGTTGAAGAAACTTGCCATAACTAAACAAGCTTTCCCGTATATCCTTAGACCTTTCCTTCATAATGACCACTGCAATTCTTCACCACAAAAGTCAACTCACTTTGAAACATTTGATCAAATTCTATCTCCCACAATGGCAAAGGTATCAAAAAATATCCACTGGTCTCTCAATAAACTTGACACTATCAATATTCTTGATTAATGTGAATGTCTTAAATTGTCCTCTAAAGAGGCACAGGCTGGCTGACTGGATACAAAAACTTAGGCCAGATATCTGCTGCATACAAGAATTTCATCTTACCTTAAAAGATAAATTCAGACTCAAGGTGAAGGGATGGTCATGTATATACCAGGCAAATGGAAATCAGAAAAAAGCCAGTGTTGCAATTTTGTTTTCAGACGCAATAGATTTTCAACCAACCAAAGTGAGGAAAGATAAGGATGGACACTTCATATTTGTTAAGGGCAACACTCAATATGATGATATTTCAATTATTAATATTTGTGCACCCAACCAAAATGCACCTCAATTTACAGAGAAACTCTAACAGACATGAGCAACTTGATTTCCACCAGCTCCATAGTAGTCGGAGATTTTAACACCCCTTTAACAGTGTTGGATAGATGCTCCAATAAGAAGCTAAGCAAAGAAATCTTAGATTTAAACTTAACCATTCAGCATTTGGATTTAACAGACATCTACAGAACATTTAATCCTAACAAAACTGAATACACATTCTTCTCATCAGCCCATGGAACATACTCCAAAATTGATCACATCCTAGGTCACAAGTCTAACCTCAACAAATTTAAAATAATAGAAATTATTCCTTGCATCTTCTTGGACCATCATGAAATAAAAGTGGAACTCAATAACAATAGGAATTTGCATACTCATACAAAAACATGGAAACTAAATAACCACATGCTGAATGATAGATGGGTCATTGATGAGATCAAGAAGGAAATTACCTAATTTTTGGAACAAAACGATAATGCAGATACAAACTATCAGAACCTCTGGGATAGGGCAAAGGCAGTCCTATGAGGGAAATTTATAGCTCTGCAAGCCTTCCTCAAGAGAATGGAAAGAGAGGAAGTCAACAACATGATGGGACACCTCAAGCCATTGGAAAAGGAAGAACATTCCAATCCCCAAAGCAGTAGAAGAAAAGAAATAACCAAAATTAGAGCAGAATTAAATGAAATTGAAAATAAAGAAAAGAATTATTCAACATATCAACAAAAAGTTGATTTTTTGAAAGGGACAATAAAATAAACCTTTGGCTAACTTAACCAGAAAAAAAAAGAGCATAATCTTTATTTCATCAATCAGAAACGGTAAAGATGAAATAAGAACAGACTCCTCAGAAATTCAAAAAATTCTTAATGAATATTACAGGAAACTTTATTCTCAGAAATATGAAAATCTGAAGGAAATTGACCAATACTTGGAAGCATGCCACCTTCTAAAACTTAGCCAGAATGAAGTGGAAATGTTGAACAGGCCTATATCAAGTTCTGAAATAGCATAAACTATACAAAATCTCCCTAAAACAAGAGCCTGTAACCAGATGGCTTCACGTCATAATTCTAACAAACTTTTAAAGAAGAAATAGTACCTATATTACGCAACCTTTTCCAAAATATAGAAAAAGAAGGAATACTGCCCAACACATTCTATGAAGCAAATATTACCTTCATCCCCAAATAAGGAATAGACCCAACAAGAAAAGAAAATTATAGACCAATATCACTAATGAATATTGATGCAAAAATATTCAATGAGATCCTTGCAAACAGAATTCAGCAACACATCAAACATATTATACACCACAGCCAAGTGGGTTTTATCCCAGGGTCTCAAGGCTGGTTCAATATACATAAATCTATAAATATAATTCAACACATAAATAAATGAAAAAACAAAGACCATATGATTCAATTGATGCAGAAAAAGCTTTTGATAATATCCAGCATCCCTTCATGATCAGAACACTTAAGAAAACGGGCATAGAAGGGACATTTCTTAAACTGATAGAGGCCTTCTACAATAAACCTACAGCCAATATCATATTGAATGGAGTGAAATTGAAATCATTTTTACTTAGATCAGGAACCAGGCAAGGTTGCCCATTGTCTCCACTGCTCTTTAACATTATAATGGAAGTTTTAGCCATTGCAATTAGGGAAGAAAAGGTGATCGAGGGTATTCACAGAGGGTCAGAAGAGATCTAACTTTCACTCTTTGCAGATGATG
>CAUYON010099717.1:0-15291 GCA_963573935.1 Arctocebus calabarensis
CTGGGTAGAATGCCGTGGCATCATAGCTCATAGCAACCTGGCAAGCTCTTGGACTCAAGTGATTTTTTTTGAGACAGAGCCTCAAGCTGTCACCCTGGATAGAGTGCTGTGGCTTCACAGCTTACAGCAACCTCCAACTCCTAGGCTTAAGCGAGTCTCCTGCCTCCACCTCCCAAGTATCTGGGACTACAGGTGCCCACCACAATGCCTGGCTATTTTTTGTTGTTGTCCCAGTTGTCATTGTTTTAGCTGGCTTGGGCTGGGTTTGAACCTGCCAGCCTTGGTGTATGTGGCTGGCACCCTACCCACTGAGCTAGGGCGCTGCAGTCCTGCGCCTTCTTGTGGGCTTTCGCTGCCAGCTCTGGGCCAGGGCCCTGTCCTGCCCCTCCTTTCTCCCCAGGCTCTGCCTTCCTTCCCTTATACCCTGGAGGCCCCCGCCCTGGGTGCTCTTCTCTAGCCACACCCTCGCGGCCTCAGCCTCTTGTGGGGAGGCAGCTTCTTGAGCAGCCTTCTACAGCAGAGATGCGCTGTGAGATGTCCTTATATGTCCACTGGTCATATTTCTGTAATAAAGAGGCAGGTAGTACTAACAGTTATCTTAGCCAGCTGGCCCCAGGGCGTGGTCAGCCCCTGCTACCCTGGACCTCTCAGAGCTCAAGTCTAGGGGCTGTGCCTGACACTCGTGAGGCTGCTGCTTGCCTTCCTGGGATAGCTGGTGGCTGACCCTGGGCCTGCCTCCTGACAGGTACAATGCCAAGGAGTTCTACGACCGCTTGCCCGAGCTGAAGCAGGCCGTGGACCAGATCAGCAGCGGCTTCTTCTCACCCAGGGAGCCAGATTGCTTCAAGGATGTTGTCAACATGCTAATGTACCATGACAGGTGGGACCTGCTCTCTCTCCTCTCAGCCTTTCCCCAGCAGCTGCCGAGTCTCCACCACCCGGGGTAGATACGGGTCCTCCTTTGGATTGTTGGGAGTATGAAACTTGTACTTTTGAGGCACCTTCTCCACCATGGCTTCAAACAGCAGCCACAAGTCTCAGTTCAACCAGGGCTAGGGTTTGCTTGGCCTCTGGTGATGCCTTAGAGGCCACGGCAGTGGGGCCAGCCTTCTGAATAGAGGTGTCCTAGGCCAGCTGGAGGCCAAGAGGGCAGCTGTGTCCCAAGGAAGCCAATGGAGGGAGCTTGGAGGGGATAGCCTAGAAACCTCTGGGAGCCAGAAAAGGCCATGGAGCCCTGGCAGGTGTCAGAGCATGGTGACACCCAGTAGTTAAAATAGATTTAACTTGTGACTATGTGAAATTACAGTGTGGCCAGCGTTACATCTTAGTGCAGGTAACATGATTGCTGTCTGCAGAGGCCTGGCTGACATGTGGGGAGCATGTACCTGCTCGTGGCCGCTCCTTACCTGTGCTAACCCCCTTATTCCCAGTTGCTTCAGGTTGGTTTTGTCTGTTGCTCTTTGACTGTGTCACCCATGGGCTTCATCAGGCCAGGTCATGACCATATGCTTGGATCTGGGCTAGAACCTGGACCCTGATGCAACCTTTGTGTTGTGCACTGTACCTTTATGAGGTGCGCTCCAGCTCACTAAGTACCAGTGTGCTCATGTCTTTGTGAGTCTGCACTGTTGTTCAGAAGATGGGGGACTACAAACTGTTCATATTTCAGTAGCTCTAGCTGGACTTGAGAGCTGGCCGAGGACAGAGACACTGCTTAACCGAGAGCCCTCACCCAGGGAGGTGAGGTTAGCCAGCACTCTGTACCTCTGGGCATGTAACTGACCTGTGTGTGGCAGACGCACTGTAAATGCCAATTTCTTTAAAGCAGTGTTGGGCACGGACCATTTTTTGCCTTTTACTCAGCCAAAGATATCTTTGCAGAAATAATTTTAAGACTGACATTTTAAAAATGATGCAATTTTTTTTTTTTTTTTTTGAGACAAAGTCTTACTATGTTGCCCTCATTAGAGTGCTATGATATCACAGCTCACAGCAACCTCAAACTCTTGGGCTTAAGTGATTCTTTTGCCTAAGCCTCCCAAGTAGCTGGAAATACAGGCGCCCACCCCAACACCTGGCTATTTTTTTGTTGTAGTTATTGTTGTTTAACTGGCCTGGCCGGGTTCAAACTTGCCAGGCACCCCACCACCACCCCCAACATGGCCAAAGCTCTAATCACTAAGCTATGGGCACAGAGCCATGTTGCAATAATTTTTTTTTAAAGAATTTCAGGTTAATTGAGGGTACAGAGAATTAGGTTATAGTGTTTGCATTTGTTAGAAAGTCCCTCTTATAATTGTGCACAACCCCCAAGAGGTGTGCAAGACACCTTAACATTGTGCCCATTAAGTGGGAGCACACCCATCCCCCTCCCTGCCCCCCACCTTGAATTGGTTTGAGTTTCTCTCTTATGTGGGTGTGTGTCAGATCGTCTACTGGCTTCATATTAGAATTGAGTACATTGGATTCTTGCTTCTGCATTCTTGTGGTGCTTTACTAAGAATGCGTAATTCCATCCAGGTTAATACAAAAGTTGTAAACTCTCCATCTTTTTTTTTTTTTTTTCTGGTAGAGACAGAGTCTTACTTTATCACCCTTGGTAGAGTGCCGTGGCATCACACAGCTTATGGGGGACTGCAAACCTCCAACTCCTGGGCTCAGGCGATTCTCTTGCCTCAGCCTCCCAAATAGCTGGGACTACAGGCACCACAATGCCTGGCTATTTTTCTGTTTTGCAGTTTGGCCGAGGCTGGGTTTGAATCCACCACCTTTGGTATATGGGGCCAGCACCCTACTCGATGAGCCACGGGCACTGCCCAAGTCTCCATCTTTTTTAATGGCTGAAGAGTATTCCATGGTATCCATATATCACAGCTTGTTAATCCGTTCCTGGGTTAGTGGGCATTTAGAGTGTTTCCACACTTTGATGATTGTAAACTGAGCTGCGATAAACATTCTAGTGCAAGTGTCCTTATGATAAAATGATTTTTTCTCTTCTGGGTAGATGCCTAGTAATGGGATTACAGGATCAAATGGCTGGTCTAATTTGAGTTCTTTGAGGATTCCCCATACTTCCTTCCAAAAAGGTTGTATTAGTTTGCAGTCCCACCAGCAGTGTCAAAGTGTTCCTTTCCACATTTCACACCAGCATCTGCATAGAATAAGATTTTTTTCTAAAATAAGATCCCAGGCCATAAGTATTGCTCTCAGAGAAACCCTGTGATCAGCCAGGCTGGCATGGTCCAGCTCCAGTGAGCTGAGGGGTGTCCTTTCACCTTGCCCTGACTTGGAACCAGAATGTGCAGCTCCTGACCTCCCACTGTGGGCTCCTTGCTGCCCACTCCTGCTCAGCCTCCATCTCCTGTTTCAGGTTCAAGGTGTTTGCGGACTACGAAGCCTACATGCAGTGCCAGGCCCAGGTGGAGCAGTTGTACCGGGTAAGGCTGGTAGGCCCCAGGGCTGCAGCAGTCTGCAGGTCTCTGTGGATTGTTTATTTTCCAGACTGTTTAAGCAGGTGCTTGGCTGAGGCCAGAGAGGTTTGTTCTCTGATCTGTCTTCAGCTGGCCCTGCCTGCCTTGCGGAAGGCTGTCTCCATCCCACCCTCTCTTGAGGAAACAGCCTCTCCTGGCCAGGAGCAGGACCCTGAGGCCAGGACACTGTGTGCCTGGAAGGCTCTGGGGAAAGCTATGACTGGCAAGCCCTGCCTGAAAGGAGAGTGCGTGGCCATTTCCATGGGCAGCGCGTCTGCCTGTGGCATACTTCCTGGTTGTATTTTTGTGGTCATTTTGTGGGCCATTCCGTATCAAACATGGAGCTTTGCAAGAGCTGGGGCTTTCTCTTAGGGTCCCTTTCCTTTTAGTTATTAGTGGCTTTCCTGGGCTCAGAGTTCACCTGGGAGCAGTGCTGAGTTCTCTGGAGCTCAGTGTGTGAGGAGCCCTGAGATTAGCTGGTATCTCCTTCCATGCAGAACCCCAAGGAGTGGACCAAGAAGGTCATCAGGAACATCGCCTCCTCGGGCAAGTTCTCCAGTGACCGGACCATCAGCGAGTATGCGCGGGACATCTGGGGGGTAGAGCCTGCTGACCTGCAGATCCCACCCCCCAACCTCCCCCGGGACTAGGCCCCTCACAGGGCTCGGGGCTCTGTCTTCTTGCTGACTCTGCCTTTCACGCCGGGTTCAAGCACTTCGCCAGCAGCTGGTGGCCCCTGCTTTTCTCAGTGGTGTGTTTCTAGGAGGGGCTGTGGGGGGGAGGGGAGGGCGGTGAAGGACGGTTCTAGGAGTGAGTTTCCCCACTTCCTGCAAGAGAGCAGAGTTGGCAACATGGACGGCCACGGTGGGGCCCTGCAGCTTCTGCCCGCCTGCCCCACACAGGGTAGGTGGAACAGCCACCCACGTGGCTCCCACAAAACCTTGCACGCATCTTGCTGTGAGCTTGTCTTTAGTTTTCAGCCTCTGGAATCTGGGGTCTGGGTCGGTGGTCATGGTGAAGCCAAGGGATAAGCTTTCCCCAGCATCTGTGCCGTCAACCACACGACAGGGCCAAGCCCAACTGTGGCCCCACCCCCTGCCCAGCTCTATGCTGTTCCTCGGGCTATGCTGGGGGCGGTTGGAGCCTCCAGGTGTCTTCCCCACAGCTGCCCATCCTCTGTCCTGGGCTCTGCACCTGGTGTGTATGTCAAGGATCCAGACAGGCCTGGCCTTTGTAGCTGTCCCAGAGACCATGTGGTTACTTCAGACCAGTCCTAAGACCTGGGGACTCGGGTGCAGGCCTTGGGGGGTGCCTGTGACTGGGCTGTCAGAGGCCGTGGTGAGGGTGGGTGCAGCTGGCCGATGCTGGTCAGCTTGCTTTGGCTTATTCAAAAGAATAACTTTATTAGGAAGTGAAACCAGCTAAAGCCTTTTCTTGGGTTTAGTAACTAAAAACTGAACTTGCTTAGTTTGTGTCTGGATGATTCTGCCTGGTTAGAGGGTTCAGCTGCCAGGCTGCCCTGTTGCAGCCTCAGGCCCTCTCGGGACCCCCGTGGTGCAGGTCTGATTGTGCACCAGGGCAGGCTCCATTCTCCCGCACTTGCCTCCCATGCAGTAGCTCGGTGTGGAAAAGGGCCCAGCTGGACCCAGAGGAGCCAGTCTCCATTCTGCATGGACTGTAGGCGTGTAGGGGTGCACTGTGGAGGAGGAGCAAGCCCTTCTCGCCCCTGCCCCTCCCGATGAGGGACACTCCTAGATACACCTGCCAGCACCCAGACAGGCCAGGGAGCAGGCTGCTGCCCTTACTGTGGGTTTTCAGGGAAACCAGGTGGAACCTTACCCTTCTAGAGGCTTCCACCACCTTGTGTGCTGGACCTAGGCTATGGGGGTGGGAGAAGCTCTTTGTTAACAGGCCTGCAATTCTGATGGGGAGGCTGTGCCCATGGGGTCTTCATTAGAGTGGGGGTTGTCTAGGGCTTTTGGTCATGCCCTGGGTCCCCTGCATACCCTACTACCCTGTGTGCGGCCCCCTCCCTGCTAGCTGTGAGTGCCCAGCACTGCTGCAGTTGCTGTTACTTCCTCATGTGAGAAGCTGATTAAACTTTTACGCCTGGAGTCAGTGGTCTGGGGTCCGGTTCACTCCCACACACCGTGCTCGCTGCCACCCCTATGGGAAGAAGGGGACAGAGGCCTTAGGCCCAGGGTAGTGCCCACACAAGGTTGGTGTCTGAATCCCTGTGTTCTGGATTTGAGGACAAAGTTCTGATCCCCACTCATGTGGGCCTTCTAGCCATGTGTGCCTGACAGCCAACTGTAAAAAAACCATGAAAGTCCATGTGGCCCTGTCACTGGGGATAAGAAGAAGAGAGCGTTACATCTCTGGTGTGAATTTTATTCGTCTCTGCTTCTGCCACCCACTTCTGGTCCTGGTGATTAAAATATTCCATCTAAATTGTATAGCTGCAGATGGAGTAAATGAGCAGAGTAATGAGTTCAGGACTCAGTGTGATTGAAGCAACCTGAGAACCATGGGACGAGGGGCCTATGGCCCTCAGCACCCAGCAGGCTATGCAGAGGCTGGCGCCTCGAGGCTGAGCCACGTTTGCACGTCCCCACCCCACCAGGCCTCTTGGTGGGACCACTACCGGGGGCTCCTGGGGACCATGCTTCCCCAGGTCTGTGGGCCCTGCCCTAGGGCTCCCAGGACATAAGACACACATCTTACTTTAGAGCACACATATCCCATGCCTGCCTTTTGCTGATCTTGCAACCCAGTGAAGGGTCTAAGAAACTCACAGTTAAAGCTTAGTTGCTCAGGCCAAAGTCATAAGCGAAGCAGCCACCTGGTGGCCCTTGGCTATCACTCTGGACAGATAGTGGCAGAGCAGCTGCAGCTCCACACACTTATTTCTATTACTGAAGTCTATTAAATTTTCATCATATCCTGCCTCATCCTCCAACAAAGGACCGAGGTAGCACATAGACAAAAAGGGGAAAAGATGACAGGCAGCCCAGGTGGAGTAAGTCATCTATTCAGGTGTCAGGAACCATGGTCTGGGACAAAGCAAGATGGAGCTGCACTGCCCTGCACTGAGGCATATCGTCTGCCAGAAAGGGGCTGCCTGGCTCTGGCGAGCCCTGATGCCTGTGGTACGGCACATGGTTCCATGAAAGAGGAAGGGGGGCACTATTTCCCCAGCTGATAGCATGCAAGGATAGACAGAGCCCAGGGACGGGTGGTGTATTCACAGGGCCCTGGGGTCACTGTCCACACACAGCACAGCTGTTGATCGATGGGCAGAGGAAAACTAATGCACCCTAACTGGATGCCAGGAGTCAGAGCAGACTGGTCAGGGGAAGGAAGGTGATGTCCTGCACACACTGACCTTGAAAGCAGTAGGAAAGGAATTTGTTTTCCTGGCCCCTAGCCATCCAAGCTGCTCTCCTAGTAAGACCTTGGAGAACAGGCAGGCTGGTGAACAAGACCTCCCTATACCTGGTGGGTTTCTGAGCTGCCAGGACTGGAAAATTCCATTCAGAAAGACAGTCCTCATCCCCAGAGTGCCCAAGTGACCAGCACCAGGCATTACTGACCTTTGCAGAAAAAGACAAACAGACCACCACCACAATTTTATTCTTAAATAAATGCTCAGCCTAAGGCCAGGTTAGGCAGATAGGTGGGCAAGATGGGAGGCTAGCCAGGGGAGGCAGGGCAGCCACAGAAGGCAAGCAGGGATGCAGGGAAGGAGGGGGCAGTCCACCCACTAGAGTCTATTCCGTATATGCCAGAGGAGCAGAAGGAACCTGCCCCTCCCCATCTTCTGCAGGTGGTGGCAAAAAGCCCCAAGTGCCCTTGTTGGGGATGACTGTGTCCAGTTCAGGAGGTGTGGGATCAACCAGGTGACTGGCTGGCTGCACTGTTACTGACTCTCCCAAACAAGAGCTCGGATTGGGTGACAGCAAAAGGGAGAGCGGGCCACGTGGCCGCCACCCAGGCTTTCCTAAGAGAGTCAGGCCCAGGCCGCTGGGGCCGCAGGTCTATTGGGGCCACCTGCAGCTGCCCTGCTAGCATCTGAATCCTCTGCAGGGGGCGCTGGGCTCCTGAGCATCACAGGTACTGGCACCCTGGGGCTCCAGGGTGCTGACCAGAGGAAGAAGGGAGGAGGGCAGAGGTTTTCATGCTTCCTTCCCAGGGCTGCTCAGTGCTGGTGTTCAGGCTCCGACTTCCCCAGGAACTCCCTAGACAGGGACAATTAGGAGCCATGTCACTTGAGCTCAGATCCTATCTGTCGTAGTGCCCACACAGCCTCGGAGGAGCTGGTGAAGAACCCCAGTGAAGACCTTACTCCCACACATGAAAATGCTCGGTCAGTTAAGCAGAGCACAAACGGCATTCATGGTGACTCGAATGCCAGCATGAGGGAATAAAGGCAAGTTTGGGGGTTACTATTTTTTTTTCTTTTTTTTTTGAATCAAGAGTCTCGTTCTTACTCCCAGGTTAGAGTGCTATGGTGTCATCATAGCTCACAGCAATGTTGAACTCCTGAGCTCAAGTGATCCTTGAGCCTCAGCCTCCCAGAGTACTAGGATTATAGGCATGAGCTACTGCACCTGGCCAGGGAGCTACTATCCCTAGTTGTGAACTTTAGAGCTCTACTCTGCTCTGAATTTTCTGTAATAGATTCCTTTTAAATGGGTAAAACTATACCCCAAAGCAACCCCCCCCATTTTCTCAACTCATTATCCCCCCCTTTTTTTTGAGAGTCATTACTTCACCCTCGGTAGAGTGCCATGGCGTCCCAGCTCACAGCAACCTCAGGCTCTTGGGCTTAAGCAATTCTCTTGCCTCAGCCTCCCAAGTAGCTGGGACTACAGGAGCCTACCACAGCGTCCGGCTATTTTTTTGTTGTGGTGGTTATTGTCATTTAGCAGGCCCTGGCCTTGGCTGGGTTCTAACCCATCAGCCCTGATGCATGTGGCTGGAGCCCTAAACACGGAGCTATGGGTGCTGAGCCTCACTGCCCCTCTTAACTCATGTTCCCTGTCAAAAGGAATGGCAAGCCTCTAAAATAAATGCAGATTTCCCTCTGGAACTTTCAAAGGCAACTGGAGAAGAACTGAGTCTGAAGCAGAGCAGTGCTTTTCAACCTTTGCTGTCTCACAGCACACTTAAATTATGTTGATAGAAAAAGAAAAAAGAATATCCTTACTGAGCTCTGAACGTCTTTTGAAAATAATTAACGACCTTTAAATATGTGGCATGCCGCGGCACCACAGCTGAACGTCACTGAAGTGGTTACATATGGGATGTGCCACCCTAGGAGTGGGTCAAGCCACTGACTTCGGTGACCCACAGAGAATCTGGCACCCTGGCCTCCCTGTCGTGCCCATGCACAGGACCCAGCACCCAGTGCTCAGGTCAAAGCACAGGAAGGGTCAGCCACTGACCCAAGGCAAGGAGACAGGTAGTGGTAGACAGGGCTGTGTCCTCTGATCAAGAGGAAAATAAGGGTGGCAGTAACTTGCACAGAAGCCAAGGCTGCCCTTTGTTACCACAGCCAAGGCCTTACCCTTGTACTTGGGTACAAGGAACAGATGGGTCCTGCCCAAGATTCTGGGCCATGCAATGCAGCCAGCAACATGGCCTCCCTTCAGAAAGCAGCTGTGGGCAAACAAGCTTTGGAGGAGCTGGCCCAAGGCCAAGGCCCCCACATGCAGCACCCTGTCTGTCCAAGCGCTCCTGTACGTGCAGCCCCCCGTTAACCCACACGTGCAGGCCTCTGTTCTGTCCCTCTGGCATGTCCATGTGTACCTGTACAACTAGGGAGATCTTCACAGACAGTGACGTCCCAGAGGGAGGGAGGATGCCCCTTAACCCCTCTGCACTGGAAATGGAAGGGTCTTGACAACCACATACCTTGGCTTCACTGAGCCCCCACAGCCTCACAGCCACACCTGCTGCAGGCCAACACCTGAGCCCCAGCACCCAGATGACTTTATGGGTCGGAAGTACTGTCTTACCTCAGTATCCGTGGAAGCTCAGGGCTCTTGTAGATGTACTTGTGCCTGTAGCCAAGATCTGAGTGGAAGGGGATAAACTGAACTTTGAAGTCTCGGAAACTTCGAGATGGTGCAGCGATGTTGTAGAGCTGGGCAGAGGGAGAGATGGGTCAGAGTCCAGAGACGGCCCAACCCTGAGGGAGACCAGTCCAAACACTAGCCACAGCTCCATGCACTCCACGCGGCTGATGCAGCCGGGCATGGGTCAAGGTCCTAACTCTGTCCTCACACCTCCAGACCACCCTTCATCAGGGCAGGGGGCCAGGCTGAGTGCCTGTGGTGAGGGGCACATGGCAGTGATGGTTCAGTTTGGGGGAGCTGGGACAAGGGTGTGTGTCACAGGCCTAGCTGTGCACTCCTGGGCCAAGACCACTGCACATGCTGGCTCTGAATCTGTCCCATCCAGTCCCCCACCCTTTCTGAGGCAAGGGGTGTGGTGTGAGCCAGGCCTTGCTGGACAGCTCAGTCCCCACAACCCCGGGATCAGCATGGAGCCTGTCAGGAAGAAGTGCTCCAGGCCCAGGGCTGGGCCTGCCCACGAGGCTCACCCTGCTCTTGCCACTACAGGCCCAGACGGGACTCTACCCCGACCCCATTTGCAGCCACTAAACCAGCTGTGCTTCCTGACAACAAAGTCAAAGCAAATTCAGCACAAGCAAATGCTGATGCCCCAGTGACAACATGACACATTTCTGACAGCAGTCCTGTCCCCAAAGCACCCAGTTTCTGTGTCAGTTCTGCCAACTGGGACCCCTGCATGGGGTTGGGAGACCCTCCTCATCAAGGGATTCTTTCCACTCAGTAAGAACTGCTGAGCCGGCTCGGGGCCTGTGGCTCAACGGGCTAAGGCTCCAGGCACGTAAACCTGAGCTGGCAGGTTCAAATCTAGCCTGGGCCCGCCAAACAACAATGGCTGCAACCAAAAAATGGCTGGGTGTTGTGGCAGGTGTCTGTAGTCCTAGTTACTTGGGAGGCGGAGGCAAGAGACTCGCTTGAGCCCAAGAATTGGAGGTTGCTGTGAGCTGTGATGCCACAGCGTTCTATCCAGGATGACAGCTTGAGGCTCTGTCTCAAAAAAAAGAACTGCTGAGCTTTCCCAGCCGAATGCCAAATTGGTCTGACTTCTGCCAACACCAAGCAGCCACCCTAAGAAGCCCTGCATGAGGGCCTGGAAGCCATCTATGAATGACATCAGTGGTCTAGACCCCGTCCCAACCCAATACCAGATTTCCTGCTCCTTCCCAAGTAGCCTGGAGGTGATGAAGATGAGGAAGAGGTGGCCTCCCAAGTGTGACATCCTGGTACCTGGCCTATGATGCAGTGTACAAGTACGCCCCCCGCCCCCCCAGCCTGGGCCAGGAGTGAGCAGTGGGCGGCACAATGCCCGCCACCCAGGGCAGGAGCCCAGACACTCACCTTTTTGCCGAGCTGGAAGGGCACCACAGGGTCGTCCTCGGCATGCAGGATGAGCAGGGGACAGGAGATGTGCTTCACACTGTGAGAGCAGAGGAGATCAGTGTCTGCCAGGGGGACGGCAGGCCCACCTGGCCCACACCGCAGCAGGGTCCAGGTGTGGGGTTCCCCTCAGTGCTCAGCAGCCTGAGTCTTGCAGTTTCTCCTCACAGGAGCACTGGACGTTCATTTCTTACATGCTTCTACCAAAATCTATTTTAGCAGGTGACTGGTGTCAGCCAGACCTAGACATCGACTCTTACCAATCTAGCCCATGCATATTTTCTGAAAATATGAAAATGATTATTTTTGCCAACAGGTAATATTCTTTTAAAGATTTTGAAAAATTTAGGTGACCAAAAAAAGTACTGAAATGAATGTTACTAGGAATTTCTTGGTTAAAAAAATACCCTTTGTCTTTGGTGTGAATGACATTAAAGGCACTTCCTGTCTGAATGGTTACAAGTGAATTAAATTTTCAGTAAGTTCAACAGGTCTGAATCCTGCCAGTAAGCCACACTACACTAATGCAGGGGCTGCCAGGACTGATGAGGCCGGGGCTCTCCTGGTCGGCCCTCAGCAGGCTGGGCACTGGCCCCCCGACCCTTGCACAGCCTGTGACTCTGCTGGTGGCACGGAGTACACGCTCATGCTTCTTGGAAGAGCATTTCTGATGTTTAAATCCCTTCAGCCTGAGTCTTCCAGAGAAAGCAGCAAGGGTGTGGTACAGACCACTGCCCAAAGCTCAAGAAAGCCCTCCTTGCCTACAGAGCCTGGCTCTAACTTCCCGTGATGGGAGGGCTGAGGCTCATCCAGGTCCTCAGCACACTACCTGGCTCAGCTTGGCAGGTCAGGCCAACGGCAGCTTCAGGAGCACAGTATTCACTTTTGTTTTAAAAAAGAACTCCAGGGGCAGGTGCCGGCCCCATATACTGAAGGTGGTGGGTTCAAATCCGGCCTCGGCGAACTGCAAAACAAACAAAAAAAATAGCCGGACGGGCGCCTGTAGTCCCAGCTACTTGGGAGGCTGAGGCAAGAGAATCACCTAAGCCCAAGAGCCGGAGGTTGCTGTGAGCTGTGTGATGCCACGGCACTCTACCGAGGGCAATATAGTGATTCTTTCTCTACAAAAAAAAAAAAAGAAAGAAAGAAAGAAAAAAGAAATCCAGGGGTGCCGCCTGTGGCTCAAAGGAGTAGGGCGCCGGCCCTGTATGCCGGAGGTGTGGGTTCAAACCCAGCCCCAGCCAAAACTGCAAAAAAAAAAAAAAAAAAAGAGAAAGAAATCCAGTTTAATATGAGGCAGTGAGATGAGCTAAGGCAAGGGGGAAGTAGGGGAATGAGCAAGTGGGGAGAGGGGAGAAAGGAGGGAGATTGGGGGGATCACGGTGTGTGGCACACCTCTTGGGGACAGGACACAATTATAAGAGGAATTTATCTAACAAATGGAATCAGTATAACCTAATTCTTTGTACCCTAAATGAATCCCAAACTATTAAAAAAAAATTAAAAAGTCCAGTTTACCAAAACAGTATTTACAAACAAGCAGTGTTTATTGCTTACATTTGCTCTAATTTTAATTTGTCCTATTTTTAGAACCAAAACACACTTAAGGAGAAAACAATCCTCCATTTTTTCATATTGTTTTGAAAGTGTAGAGTTTTAAATATTAACAGCATTTAGACAAGGTTTCTTTTCTTCTTCTTTTTTTTTTTTGAAACAGAGACTCAAACTGTCACCGTGGGTAGAGTGCCGTGGCGTCATAGTTCACAGCAAACTCTTGGACTCAAGTGATCCTCTTGCCTCAGTTTTTCTATTTTCAATTGAGACAGGGTCTCACTATTTGCTCAGGCTGGTCTCGAACCAGTGAACTCAAGCTATCCACCTGCCTCAGCCTCTCAGAGTGCTAGGATTATAGGCATGAGCCACCAGGCCCAGCCTCTTTTCTTCTTTTTGACGATATTAAAGCCCATGAAAGGAGTCTTTCACTAGAATATTTAACTTTTGGTTTACCTAATACAATTGTTATTATTTTTGAAACAAAGTCTCACTTTGTCACCCCAGTAGAGGGCAGTGGTATCATAGCTCACAGCAACCTCAAACTCTTAAACTCAAGTGACCCACTTTTCTCAGCCTCCCAAGTAGCTGGGACTACAGGCGCCCACAACACCCAGCTATTTTTTTTAGAGATGAGGTCTCACTTTAGCTCACGTTGGTCTCTAACTCATGAGCTCAGGTGATCCCCCACCACCTTGACCTCCCAGAGTGCTGGGATTATATGGGGGTGAACCACCACACCCAGCTAATAGAATTTTTAATAATAAAATTTATAATTGGAGAAAATATATTGTTATAAAGAGAAATTACAAACATGTTTCACTTATAGATGAGGATGCAATATCCTAAACAACATATTTACAAGTTGAATTAAAAAATTAATATTTAAGTAATGTACTTTGGTCAAAATTGAATCCAATTTATATGAAAGTTAGTCACTATTTTCTTTTCTTTTTTGGTTTTCTTTCCCTCGCCCCCTCCCTCCTTCTCTGTCTGCTCTCTCCTTCCCCCATGCCCCACTGTGTCATTGATTGTCATTAACTGTCCTCAAATCAAAGTTGAATACATAGGATTCATACTTCTCCATTCCAGTGATGTTTCACTAAGAATAATATGTTCAACCTCCATCTAAGTTACTACAAATGCTTCAAAGTCTCCATTACTTTTGATGGCTGAGTAATATTCCCTTGTATACATATACCATAGCTTACCAATCCACTCCTGGGTTGAAGGACATTTAGGCTGTTTCCATACTTTAGCAATTATAAATTGGACAGCGATAAACAGCCTCGTACAAATGTCTTTATAATAAAAGTTTTTTTTTCTTCTGGATAGATGCCCAGCAATGGGATTGCAGGATCAAATGGGAGGTCTAGGTTGAGTTCTTTGAGCTTTCTCCATACTTCCTTCCAAAAAGGTTGTATTCGTTTGCAGTCCCACCAGCAGTGTAAGAGTTCCTTTCTCCCCACATCTGCGCCAGCATCCGCAATTTTGAGATTTTGTGATACAGGCCATTCTCACTGGAGTTAGATAGTATCTCAGGGTGGTTTTAATTTGCATTTCTCTAATAATTAAGGATAAGCATTTTTTCAAGTGTTTACTGGCCATTTGTCTGTCGTCTTTAGAGAAGAATCTATTCATCTCTCTTCCCCATTGATGTATAGGATTGTTGGTTTTTTTCTTGTAGATTAATTGAAGTTCTGTATAGATCTTGGATATTAAACTTTTGTCAGATTCAAAATGTGCAAATATCCTTTCCCATTGTGTAGGTTGTCTATTTGCTTTGGTTGTTGTCTCCTTGGCTGTACAGAAGCTTTTCAGTTTAATTAAGTCCCATTTGTTTATTGTTGTAGTTGTTGCTATTGCCACGGCAGTCTTCCTCACAAAGTCTTTCCCCAGGCCAGTATCTTCCAATGTTTTTCCAATTCTTTCTTTGAGGATTTTTATCGTCTCATGCCTTAAATTTAAATCCTTTATCCATCTCGAATCACTCTTTGTGAGAGGAGAAAGGTGCACATCCAGTTTCAGTCTTTTACATACGGATATCCAATTCTCCCAGCACCATTTATTGAACAGGGAGCCTTGCCCCCAGTGAACACTCATGTTTGGTTTATTGAAGATTAGACAGCTGTAAGTTGTTGGTTTCATTTCCAGGTTTTCTATACGATTCCAAGTATCTATGTCTCTATTGTTGTGCCAGTACTATGCTGTCTTGACCACTATGGCCTTGTAATACAGCCTAAAATCTGGTATTAGTGATACCCCCCGGCTTTGTTTTTATTACTAAGAACTGCCTTAGCTATACAGGTTTTTTTTCTGGTTCCATACAAAGCACATAATTATTTTTTCCAGGTCTTGAAAGTAGGATATTGTATCCAGATCAAGTAGAATTATATTGAATTTCTTTTTTTATTGTTTATAAGATTCTGGAATTGCTTGTTTTGTAAAATCATTGTGGTCTATGAGTTTATGACAGTTTGAACTTTGTTATTTAATTTAATTCATTGCTTAATTACTGCTTTCCTATGAATGATTAGTCTGTGGTTAATATGTTAGCATAGCAGTATTCCCAGATAGTTTTTTGTTTGTTGGGAGGCTGGGCTTTGGGGGGGCAGAGTTAATACTTTGCATGAAATATCTTATTTTATAACAGTGAAATTGCTTTCTCTTTTGTCTTGTGATTTTTTTTGAGGTGAAATTTAAGTTTTTGTGTGAGTAGTACTATTATACCTATCTTGAGTGTCTTGCTTGTACTG
>CAUYON010099718.1:0-10765 GCA_963573935.1 Arctocebus calabarensis
TGACTGCTTTCAGAATTTCCTCTTTCATATTAACTTTTGTGAACTTAATTATGATGTGCCTGGATTATGTCTTATTTGGGTTGGGTCATGCTGGGGTCCTAAAACTGTCTGCTATCTGAATTTCAGAATCTCTTGGCATGTCTGGGAAGTTCTCTTTCATAATCTCATAAAGAAGAGATCCTGTGCCTCGTGATGCCACTTCATCATTTTCGGGTATCCCTATAAGGCGAATATTTTCCCAGTTTTTTGCAGGGGCTGGGTTTGAACCCACCACCTCTGGCATATGGGGCCAGAACCCTACTCCTTTGAGCCACAGGCACTACCCTCAAAAGAAAACTTTTTAAGTTGTACCTTTTACCCAGTTTCTTTAATGGTAACATCGTATAAAACAATAGTGTAATATCAAAACCAGGAAACAAAGATACCAGTACCACCACTGGGAGGAAAGTCCCTCAATTTATTACTTAAGAAGGGTCAAGATAAGTTTATAGGCACAGTCTCTCTAAACAAAGAAGACTGCCAAGCTCATACATAGGTGTTGTGAGTTACAAAGTTCAGGTACTGGTGAACATTCAGTGACAGGAATGGGTTAACTTACCTGGACAAGCTTGTTCACTGGGGTGGGGACAATTTCAATGGGCTGAATTTCAGAGGCAGAGTCACTAAGGTGAGATAGTTGTTGATTGATGGGCTTTATAAAGCAGAGGATGCTGGCTTTCAGAGGAATGTTCATTGAGGTAAGTTGTCATTGAATGAGCAGATTTAATTCCAGTTTTGGTCATTACTTTTTATTATGACCATAAAACAATCAATCTTTCCCAAGGAGTATGGAAATAGTGATTTGCAAATACCTAGCAGGTGTCAATAAATATTTGCTAAGCTAACTGAAAAGTGAAAGACACCAAACAGGCTTTAAAGGGAGTCAGTCTTCAGGAGTCACCACCATATAGTTGGGTTTAAAGCCTGTTTCTGGATAACATCACCATGTGTGCATGATAGAAGAAAGAGAAGTACGAAAACTGATCTTTGGGGTTTTGCCAAGTTTGCTTCTCTTTGAGGTTGCAGTTTATAACCTCAAATAGCCTGAAAAAAATAAAATTCACAAATGTTAATGAAGATATAAATGAATCAATGTACGGCCCAATTACTATGTCAATTTCTTGTGTTTGGGTTGTGTGCCTCCTGGCTATCTTCTATCCCAGATTGCTAAGCATGAAAAATGAAAAAACTGGTGGCTGGATTCAGGGACCCTTATTGAGCCATGAGATAACACTGCGTGAATAAGAAAAATCAACATGTTATTTCCCACCTGTTTGACTCCAAGTTGGGTCATCAATTTAACATCGGTTGGAAGGAAATGTTCTTTCCAGGGAGCCGGGATCACAGATAAATAGTGTGGGCACATGATCCCTTCTCTCCACTGGATGATGAGCAGTGACTTTCAAGTCTTTCTGCTCCAGAGAGATGCACTAAAGTAATCTCTCTTCTTCCTTAGGGTCTTACAAAAGCAGACACTCCCTGTGGGCCTTCCTCACTGATCTAGACAGAACAGTAGCATGATGCAGAAGAGAGAACCAATCAACAGGTGGAGGAAGAACAGACACCAGTTTTCCTGGGAATCCAGAACTTTGAAACCAGAGCAGGGAGAGCATGTCATCATTCCAGCAGATTGACACAGTGAAAAGAAAGATCAGCCTTGGGGGCACACCTGCAGACCAACAACTATGTCAAAAGAAAGGAAGTGGCCCTGCCTCCATTGAATTACCTTTCTCAGGATGCTGTGCCATCAAGAGCCACAGAAAAATTCAGAAAAAGGGCTGCTAGCACCAGTCCCTAGATCAGACAGTTATACTATTGACCACAGGTAGCCAAGGGTGATCACAAAGCAGACACATAACATGCTCATTACCGAAGTGCTGGGGTCAGAGAGAAAACCCTTTACTCTGCTGCTGGCTCTTCCAGAAAATGCCCAAGGGTGAGCAGTCCCCTGGGATTTTAGGGTTATGTAGGAGGAGAGAGGAGGAAGCACCAGATCAGGAGTTTCTTAGATTTGGGATTTAGAGCAAAGGTAAGAGGAAATGATATTTGCAGAGACACAAAATTGATCAGAGTGAAGAATCCTGTGAGACAATGCTTAGAATGATTAGGTTTTGCTCTTTTCTTTTTCTTTTTCTTTTTTTTGAGACAGAGCCATCACAGCTCACAGTGACCTCCCACTCTTGGGCTTAAGCAATTCTCTTGCCTCAACCTCCCGAGTAGCTGGGACTGTAGGCACCCACCACAATGCCCGGCTATTTTTTGGTTGTAGTTGTCATTGTTTGGCATGCTTGGGTAGGATTCGAACCCACCAGCTCTGGTGTATATGGCTGGCGCCTTAGCCGCTTGAGCTACAGGTGCCAGGTTTTGCTCTTTTCTTTTGACATTAGAAAAGTGCCTGACATACAATTGGTGTTCAGTAAATATTTGCAGCTTTGTAAACAACACTTTAAGTCATTCAGAGCCATCAGAATTGACCTGCATATAGAACTAATGTTCAGTTTGTTTTTTATTTTTAAAATAAACTTTTGAAAAACTCACTCTGGAAACAGTAGATTTTAGGACCAAACTTTGATTCGCAAAACATGCATTTTGTTAAAGGAGAGAAGACCCCTGTGAACCATAGGGAGGCTCCAAAAGAAGTGAGACTTTGAGTTCATGTCATTGCATTAGATTTAATGGAGAATATGGGCAAGATGAAAGTCACTTCTCTGGGAGCAGGCCTAAGAGGGAAAGGGCCATGATGCTGGAGGAGCTCAGTCATGTCTAGTAAAAGGCATAAGAATGTAGGGGAGTGGGACCTGCTTGGAGAAACTGCTGAATATTATAGGTCACCAGGGAAGAAAATGTCTGCCTATTTTCATCCACATGAGCATGGCATGCTGCTGTTGCTGAGCTGTCCCTTTAGCTGACCTGCCCCCCACAGTCTGCTGTCTTGGCTCTCAGTGAAAGCTTCTATGGTGTCCATGGATTATCATGCACAAGGGAGGCTTCTGCTCCACTCCAACTCCCCAGGCTGACTTCCTTTGCCCAGTGCCTAAGAGTGAGGTGGTCTTGTGGAAGGAAAGCTCTCAGTACCAGTGCTTTCATTGGATTAGTGTGGGAAAATCCATCTCCATTACATGTTTGATTAATTTCTACCATATGTTCTGAGGCTGTTTCTTATCTTCTACCACTTCCCATCTCCACTACAAAAATCTTATCAATATCTTAAATCGTCATCAAGTCAGTTCTTCTGTGAAAATTCCATTCTCTCCTTTTCTTCTTTCTTGAATTCCTCTGCTTGTACTAGTACAAACAAAGAAGGGAATTTGCTGGCTCCTGTGTCCTGAGTGTATAGGAAAAGAGATAGACTTTGGGAAGGACTGAGGCCTGTGCTTCAAATGCTGCTGTAAGTTTCATTCTGAATCTTTTATTGATACTTTTCTTTGTAAGAGGTATTCATTGTTCCATGCCAGTGCTTTCCATGAGGAAGAAATTGGGGATACTAGAGGAAACTTGGTTTATATTTTTCCAACTTCATCACCAGAGAAAAGAATTGACTCTTTTTCCTTGACTTTAGGTTAATAAAATGTTACAGGGAGAACTCTGCACTGACTTGGGTTGTTTGCCTAGACACGTCTGTGGTTATGGGGTTGGGTGGTGACTGGCAGACACAAACACAAGAAGCAAAGAGTAACTAGAGAGTCTTGATGTTTTTACTGAAAAAGATAGGCCTACGACACAAATCAAACCTAGCTAGATGGACTACAGGGAGAACATTTAATACCATTGCAGGGAGTAGAAAGCTATATCGTATTTAATATGAATTTGTTATGTTAACACTTCCATATCTGAATGTTTTTGTTGTTATGCTATAGACACAAAGCAAGTATATCAGATTAGGAAAAGAAAGAGATAATAGAACTTCTGTAATTTAGTGATTTTTCCTGGTGTCTCAAGATCCAGAACTGAACATGATAAGACAATCTATATTTTCTATTTAAAAAAGTAATATATATATATTATATAGCCTAACATTTAAGTTATTTAGGAATTTTATAGTGAATAAAAAGAGCCACTTGATTTCATCATAATAACTACATAATATAGTCATTATCACTTACCAAGGACATTTTCTGAGAAGTGCATTGTTAGGTGACTCTGTCATTGTGTGAGCATCATAGAGTGCACTTCCATAAATTTAGATGGTATAGCCCAGCGGGCTCCAGCCTTTTTGGCAGCAAGGACTGGTTTCACGGAAGATAGTTCTTCCATGGACTAGCGGTGGGGTGATTAGAGTCTCATAAGCAGCACACAACCTAGATCCCCTGCATGTGCAGTTTACAGTAGGGTTTGCATTACAATAAGAATCTGATGCCTCCACTTACCTGACAGGTGGCGGAGCTCAGACAGTGAAGCAAGCAATGGGGAGTGGCTAAAAATAAAGATGGAGCTGTGCCTGCTCGACTGCTGCTCACGTCCTGTTGTGCAGCCTGGGTCCTGACAAGCCAGGGATTGGCACTGGTCTGTGGCCCAGAGGTTGGGGACCACAGGTATAGCCTACCCCACACCTATACTTTATGATACAGCCTGTTTCTTCTGAGCTAACAACCTTACAGCATGTCACTGTACTGAATACTGTAGGCAACTGTAACACAATGCCTACCATTTACAATGGTAAATATTTGTGCATCTAACTGGATCTAAACAAGTAAGAGACAGTAAAAATAAGGTAAATAATGGCACCTGTGTATAGAGCACTGATCATGAATGAAGCTTGCATGACTGGAAGTTTCTCTGTGTGAGTCAGAGAGTGAGTATACACTATTGTAGGTTTTATAAACACTGTACACTTAGACTATATTACCTTTATATAAAATTATTTCTTCAATAATACATTAATTTCAGCTGTTTTCTACATTATAAATTTTAAAATTTAAAAAACTTTTTGAATCTTTTGTAATAACACTCAGCTTAAAAGATAAATGCATTGTACAGCTGCATATTTTCTTTCTTTATATCCTTATTTTGTAGGTCTTTCTATTTAATTATCATTATTATGTTTCTACTTTTTGAAGTTTCTCTTAGAAACTAAGATACAGGCTCGCATTGGCCTAGGCCTTCACAGGGTCAGGATCATCAATATCACAGTCTTCCACCTCCTCATCTTATCCCCCTGGAAGGTCTTAGGGGGAATAACATGCATGGAGCTGTCATCTCCTATAACTACAAGGTCTTCTTCTCGATATGTCCTGAAGGACGTGCCTGGAGCTATTTTACAGTTAATTTTTATATGAGTAGATGTACTCTCTAAAATAATAAGAAGAACTATAATATACTGAATCCATAAACATAGTTGAATCATGTACTCTATGTAATTGTATTTGCTATATTTTTATATGACTAGAAATGCAGTAGGCTTGTTTATACCAGCATCAACACAAACATCCAAGGCATTGCTCTATGATGTTATGGTGGACACAGTGTCACTAAGCAACAGGAATTTTTCAGCTTCATTATATTCTTAGGGGACCATTGTAACATATGCACTTTATTGTTGACTAAAATGTCTCTTGCAACACATGACTGTAAGTTTAAAATGAAATCAGTACAATAAGGGCTTTTTGAGCACTTATAGCTGATGCTATTTTTAAAAATAATTATATATGGGGCTTCCCTATGCATACAGTACAATTTTAGGTGAATCTCCTCTGTAATTAATTAGTATGTAACACACATAATTCAATTACTTATCACAAGTTTAAAAACTGTTAAATATTTTTATAAACAGCCACAAATTAAGTTTTGTAGCAGTTAGCTTAAGTTATAAAATGGCTGTTTCTGGTAATTTTTAGATTATGTTAAGTGTCTCTGTAAAACAAGGAGGCAGAAGTTTGAGTGATGTATAAAACCACTCTTGTGAGTCTGTAAGTCACTTTTCCCTATTTTTGTTCTTATTTCTTCCTATCATGTCTGCAAGAAAGTACCAATACTAAGAGTCTTACACTCAAAGTTACAGTTGGATTTGTAATTAATTGTAAATTTAGAGCAATTGTTGATGATCATTGCCATATATAAAATTGTCACAATTTAACTGAGTGCTTTAGTTGTGAAAGATGGTTGCACTGATGGTAGCTCTTACAGCTAAATTTAATTTTACAATTTCCATTAAATGACCAAATAACTCATTAGCAAAGGACCAATTTATAACTTGATGAGGGGAGAAATCAGATCTGAGTATTTCCTAAATTTGCATCTTAAATCTGAAGATTAATTATAGTTCTTACATGTGTGTTTGGGTAAACAATTTCAGGGTAGTCTAGAAGAGTTCCTTTTGTGATTTAGAAAAATGAATCTAAACTTTATATTTCACTGTTTCCCTATTAACTAGACAACAATTTATGGCATCTAATCATTATATAAGATTCAGCCAAGAAAAAAATCCCATTATAAATATCAGAAGAGGATCAGAAAGACTTCCCACAAGTGATTTTTTACACCCTCTAACTGGTGCTTGCCATTCTGGTGACAGCTGTGGATTCAGAATTGAGAAAACAATAACAAAGCTTAATGAGATTTATAAATTATTATAATAAAAAACTCTTGAAGCAGCCAAACTCATTTTTTTCAGTCATTTAAAACTCTATTGCAGGAGGGACTTGATTTAGACTAAAGAACATTTTTCTTTTTCTCAAAGAGACAAGACATTTAACAACTTTTTCTCCACATGGATTGTTAAAAATTTCTTATAGTCCAGAGTGATAGGCTGAATAATGGGCCCTCAAAGATGTCTGTGTCCCAGTCCCTGGAACTTGTGAATATGGTACCTCACATAGTAAAAAGCACTTTGCAGATGTGATAAATTTATCTGATAGAGATAGCAGCCTGTATTATCCAGATGGACCTAATGTAGTTACAAGGGTCTTTATAAGAGGGAGGCAGGAAAGTCAGTCCGTAGTAGGAGATATGACAAAGGAAGCAAGAACTTGACAAGAGCTGAGCAAGGGGCAACAAGCCAAGAAATGCAGATGACGTCTAGAAGGTAGAAAAGTCAAGGAAACGGATTATCCCCTGGAGCATCCAGTCATTATAAAGACCTTCACTCCTTTTCGTGACTTTTCTTTCTCTAGGAGTGATGCATTGATACCCAGAACCAGTGATGTGCTGGAACTGACTTGTAGCAGCCCTTAAGAGATGACTATTAAGTATTGATGAAGTTTATTAAAACTGTCGTTACTAAATAATATGAACTTAGAACTAAATAAGTTCTAATAAAAACAAATGCTATTCAATACATATTCAAAATATGTATTGTATTTGTAAGGCGTATTGCATATGTAATACATATTCAAAACTCATCACTTTTTAATTATTTTACTATGTTTTACTGTTATTGAAGCTCTAGAGATTCTTTACATTTGTTGTATCTATATGGTGAAAACACTATGTGGTGATTGCTCACTGTCTCTTCCCAACTCCATTTTCAATGGTACCACTTTGATGGCCAGAAATCAGTCATTATGGAAACAGCAAATACTACAGATCAGGACTTATTTATTGTTTGTCAATTGTGTGAAATTAAGAGAATGATTGGCAAAAGATGAATAGTGTATATCAAAATTAAAAGTGTGTATGTCTGTCACCATTACATTGCATATACGAAAGAGTTGGAAACTTTTTGCCAGTATTTAAAAATTATTTGCTTTATCAAATAGGTTGTTCATGTTGTTGTGAAGTTCCAACGTACAGCCTTGTTTCACTTTGATACTAATTATGAATGTAAATGAAAATATCTTCCAACATTTATGTCAGAACTATGCTCACTCATCCCTTGTAAACGAAGTTTGTCTGCTGATACAAAAGTTTGGCAAGAACCACTGAAAATATTCTCTGAGAATCAGTTACCTATTTGAACATTATTATGCATAATAGTATCACATTTTGTTGTTGTTTATAAGTTATAATATACATTCTTATTATGAGTAAAATTTATAATGAATTTGTTTATCATGTATATAAAGAGACTCTTCTTTTTTCCTATTAAGGCACTTATTAAACATTTGGCAGTAAATCACTGTCTGAAAATATATGCAAAGAGATACTTAAAGTACCATTCTGCAATTTTAAATTGGGACACAGGCCTTACGTGTAAAACTTAGAGTCCTAACTCTATTTTCTGTTCATTCTAATCCTTGTGGTAATGGCTTGAGGGTCTCCAGGGAAGGTATGATCCGGATTTATAAATCTTGAACACCATCTCAAGAAGAAATAATTGTTTTCTGTTGTATAATCCTCATCTTAAACTCTGCCTAGATCAGCTGGGAAAATGAGAGGAAGAAAGTATGGACATAAATATTGTAGTCACTGAGTCTTTTGTCCTCTGTGGCTGAGTCCTGTGAGAATAATAGGTAATGTATACTATGGCAGAGATGGAAGGCATCTAGGAAATAGAGTGAGGAGCTGGCCTGAGGCTTTTCTTAAATCAGACTGAGAAGACAATTCAATCTGTTGGAGGCTCCAGAAATTTCATACTTAAGGAAAGTTTGCTACCTTTTTTTTCTTTAACTTTATTAGAAATCTAAGCTTTAAGGTTGACATTGCAACGAACAAGTTAACCTTCTTCAAGAAGAGCCTTCTGAAAGCCTGTTTCTTAGAAAAAGAATACCAAGTTACGTAGAGTTCTTATGTGACCCAGCACATTCAAGGGGATCTTCCTTCTCTCTCTCTCAAAACAAAAGAAAAACAAATGAACTAAAAACAAAAGAGTCCTAATTGGGAGATAAAGTGATTCAGCAGGGGGATTATAGGGCACAGATCTGAGAGACCTACTTCTTGGTCCCACATCGCCATGAACTTGGGTAAGTTACTAAGCCTCTGTGTATCCTGGCTCCTTATCTATATAACTAGTGACTTTTAAGGAGATAAGCCCTTCTATATTCTTCATTATATTATTTATTTCTAAAGATATATCTTTTAAGCAATTTCTCTTTCAGTTTTTCAAAATTAAGTCAGAGAGCATTTTCTTAGTCATAAACTGAGAATGGACGTCATGGAAACTAAAATTATATTTTTCCCATAAGAAAGGGGTAAAAATGTCCAAGCATCAAAGCTGTGGGCTTCTTAACCCTGGGGAGATGTCTGAGGGTGACATGAAAAGATATGCTTTTTAAGAAAATATCATCCTGAAAATTCTTTTCTTGCCAAAATTCAGAGCAGTTATGTTCACACATAATTATATTGCAATTTCTTTTCATGTGATTTCAAGTAGTTCATTTTACTCCTGAAGTAGCTTCCCAGTTGGGGTGGAGCATAGTTGTCCATGTGTGAATATTAATATTATCATGATCCTGCTACATGATACTTATTATTGAGCTCTGAAGTTAATTTATAAAATGTCTAATTATTATTATTTTTAATTTTTTTTTATTGTTGGGGATTCATAGAGGGTATAAGAAACAAGGTTACATTGGTTGCATTTGTTAGGGAAAGTCCTTCCAAACGTGTCTTGCCCCCAAAAGGTGTGTCACACACCAAGACCCTACCCCTCCCTCCTTCCTTCTCTCTGCTCTTCCTTTCCTCCACCCCTCCCTCCTTCTTTCTCTCTCTGCTCTCCCCTTCCTCCACCCACACTGTATCATTAATTGTCATTAATTGTCCTCACATCAAAATTGAGTACATAGGATTCATACTTCTCCATTCTTGTGGTGCTTTACTAAGAGTAATGTGTTCCAGTTCCATCCAGGTTAATACAAAGGCTGTAAAGTCTCCATTTTTAAAAAATGGCTGAATAGTATTCCATAGTGTACACAAACCATAGCTTGTTAATCTATTCCTGGGTTGGTGGGCATTTAGGCTGTTTCCACATTTTGGTGATTGTAAATTGATCTGCAATAAACAGCCTAGTGCAAGCGTCCTTATGATAAAAGGATTTATGCCCAGTAATGGGACTGCAGGATCAAATGGGAGGCCTAGCTTGAGTTCTTTGAGCGTTCTCCATACTTCCTTCCAAAAAGGTTGTATTAGTTTGCAGTCCCACCAGCAGTGTTAAAGTGTTGTCTTCTCTCCACATCCATGCCAGCATCTGCAGTTTTGAGATTTTGTGATGTGGGCCATTCTCACTGGGGTTAGATGGTATCTCAGGGTGGTTTTGATTTGCATTTCTCTAATAATTAGGGCTAATGAGCATTTTTTCATGTTTGTTAGCCATTCATCTGTTTTCTTTAGAGAAGGTTCTATTCATGTCTCTTACCCATTGATATATGGGATTGTTGGCTTTTTTCATGTGGATTAATTTGAGTTCTCTATAGATCCTAGTTATCAAGCTTTTGTCTGATTTAAAATATGCAAATATCCTTTCCCATTGGGTAGGTTGTCTATTTGCTTTGGCTGTTTTCTCCTTAGCTGTACAGAAGCCTTTGAGTTTAATTAAGTCCCATTTGTTTATTTTTGTTGTTGTTGCAATTACCATGGCAGTCTTCTTCATGAAGTCTTTCCCTAGGCCGATATCTTCCAGTGTTTTTCCTATGCTTTCTTTCAGGATTTTTATTGTTCCATGCCTTAAATTTAAGTCCTTTATCCATCTTGAATCAATTTTTGTGAGTGGAGAAAGGTGAGGGTCCAGTTTCAGTCTTTTACATGTGGATATCCAGTTCTCCCAGCACCATTTATTGAATAGGGAGTCTTTTCCCCAAGGTATGTTCTTGATTGGTTTATTGGAGATTAGGTGGTTGTAAGATGTTAGTTTCAT
>CAUYON010099719.1:0-10765 GCA_963573935.1 Arctocebus calabarensis
CGCCTGTAGTCCCAGCTACTTGGGAGGCAGAGGCAGGAGACTCGCTTGAGCCCAGGAATTGGAGGTTGCTGTGAGCTGTGATGCCACAGCACTCTATCCAGGGTGACAGCTTGAGGCTCTGTCTCAGAAAAAAAAAAAAGAAACATGCCTCGATTTGTCTGAAAAGATCCAATCGTTCCAAATGAAACTTCAGCTTTGGCAAAAAAAATTGGACAAAAATAATAAAAAAAAAAAATCTTTGAGGAGTCCAAAGAGCTTTTGTTAGTTTATCATATTTACCAATGTTGACCATATTAGAAATGAAAACTGAGGCTCGGTGCCTGTGGCTCAAGTGGCTAAGGCGCCAGCCACATACATCTGAGCTGGCCGGTTCGAATCCAGCCTGGGCCCGCCAAACAACAATGACGCTGCAACCAAAAAATAGCCGGGCGTTGTGGCAGGCACCTGTGGTCCCAGCTACTTTGGAGGCAGAGGCAGAAGACTCGCTTGAGCCCGGGAGTTGGAGATTGCTGTGAGCTGTGATGTCACCGCACTCTACCCAGGATGACAGCTTGAGACTGTGTCTCAAGAAATGAAAACTGAGAAAATTGTAGGCATTTATTTAAACGTTATACATAATAATGTCACTTTCATTTTTCAAAAATAACATACACAGGCTCAGCGCCTGTAGCTCATCAGCTACAGCGTCAGCAGCTCAGCAGCTATAGCGTCAGCCACATACATAGGGGTGGCGGGTTTGAACCCAGCCTGGGTCTGCCAAACAACAATGACATACTACAACAAAAATATAGCCAGGCATTGTGGTGGGAGCCTGTAGTCCCAGATACTTTGGAGGCTGAGTCAAGAAGCATATTGCTTAAGCCCAAGAGTCTGAAGTTGCTGTGAGCTGTGATGCCATAGCACTCTACCAAGGATGACATAGTGAGACGCTGTCTCAAAAAAATAAAAAAAATAACAGCGGCTTGGCACCCGTAGCTCAGTGGCTTGGGCACCAGCCACATACACCCGAGCTGGTAGGTTCGAATTCAGCCCAGGCCTGCCAAACAACAATGACAACTACAACCAAAAAATAGCTGGTGTTGTGTAGGTGCCTGTAATCCCGCTTCTTGGGAGGGTGAGGCAAGAGACTTACTTAAGTCCAAGAGTTTGAGGTTGCTGTGAGCTGTGACACCACAGTATTCTACCAAGGGCAACAAAGTGAGACTGTCTCAAAAAAAAAAAAAGGAAAATATGGCTGGGCATAATGACTCATGAACTGCTCTGGAAGGCTGAGGCAGGTGGATTGCTTGAGTTCAGGAGTTGGAGACCAACCTGAGCAAGAGCAAGACCTTCTCTGCTAAAAATAGAAAAATTAGCTGGGCATTGTGGTGGGCATCTGTAGTCGCAGCTATTTGGGAGTCTGAGGCAAGAGGATCACTTGAGCACAGGAGTTTGAGGTTACTGTGAGCTAGGCTGACACTATGGCATTCTAGTGTAGGCAAAAGAGTGAGATTCTGTCTCAAAAAAAAATTATTACTCATTGGGCAGCCTTGATTTCCCTTTTTGCCCATCAGGCTTGGTGGTGTCCCTCCCCAGGAAAAACCCTTCCACATTATTTTTGGGAAACATGGTCAGCTCTTCCGTACTTCTTTTCCTCTGTCCTGAGGACCTGAACAAGTCTATTCTGAGAAGGAATTACAGGGACTTTGGGCTGGGGTTTATTGCTTATGAGGAAGGTTTAAGGGCAGAATGGGTGTTGCTTTTCAATTTGCTGTTTAGGGCACCTCATCCAGCTGCCTGGTGGCTTAGGGGCCCAGGTTTGGTTAGGGGGTAGGTAGTTTTGGTCATCTCAAAGAGAGGTGGTGAGCTGGAGTGGACTTTAGCACATTGGGAAGCAGGATGTGTCAATAGGGCAAGTGAAACTGTTGGGTACCTGTTACATGCAGCAGAGGGCTGATCATGGAAAAGCTGTTGGCTGGCAGAGGGGAGGAGCCTAGGGGAGCTGAGAAGAGGCTTGGGTGGGGTGACGGCCTGAATCTGGAATGAGGAGGGACAGTACCTAGGGTGCCAACAAGTGCACACGTCTAAGGATTTGGGGTCTGGAGAGAGGGTGCAGGCCTGCAGGATGTTGGGAGGGAAGGGATGGAACCCTGGGTAACAGAAGGAGATGGGTTTGGTGTCTGGGAAGCTGGATTTGGGAAAGAAGAGATGCAGGACATAGCAGGTTCTTAAGATCCTGGTGGCTTTCAGGGTCTGCTGGGGCAGGGACTAGAGGTAGGAGGCTGGACTGGGATGACCGGCTCTGCCCAGAGGTGTGTGCCAGAGAAAAATGGAGGGAGGGGCTGTTGGAGAGTTCAGAGTAGGAGCTGGAGGGCCCAGGGTCTTTTCCCATTTATTGAGTAAGGGGCTTGTGGGGAAGGGAAGGGTTTGAGTAAGCTATAGGACTGTGAGGCTGGGTCCCAGCTCAGGGCAAGCGATGGGGAAGAAGAGGTCAGCTTCTGATCACAATAGCTTTGAGCTTCAAGTCAGGTCTTCACTGGAGGCCCCAGGTGGGGAGAAGGAAGAAGAGGAGAATGAGGACAGAGACCCCAGTGTCAGCCCTCAGCAAGCCAGGCAAGCAACATCACCTTGAATTCTTGGCCATGAACCAGGTTCTGAGAGGTCATTTGTCCATGGTCACATGGGTTTATTGATTTGACAAACATTTATCAAGCATCTACAATGTGCCAGGGCCTGGAGACACAGTTGAGAACAGAGCAAAGGTGCTGCCTGAAGCAAATGTTCTAACTTCGGAGCCAGCCAGGTGACAGAGAAATCAGTCAATGGCAAATTTAGTTAAAAGGGAGCACATGCTGTGGTGAGAAAGCACAGCAAGGGACTGGGGAACAGGGAGTCAGAGGCTGTGATTTCTGTGCAGATGAGGGTGCAGAGGCTCTTATGATGCCCCACTAAGATCAGAGACTTGGGAGGATGGACCCACAGGGTAAATGGCGCATGCAAAGGCCCTGGAGTAGGAGTGAGCCTGAATGTCCAAGGAATAGCAAGGAGGCTGGAGGGACAGGCTCCTTGACCATCAAGGGACCCTGTAGGAAGTTGGCTTTTTCAGTTGGCCAATCATGAGAGTGGCCTGAGGATGGAGCGCATGGGGCTTGGAGGTGGTGTCAAAAAGAAAGGGAGGAGGCATGAATGACACGGGCATTGGCCTGAGCAAGGAAGAGGAGTCTGATGTGGACTGTCTTGCCTTCTTACCCTCCCTCCTATGGCCTCATAGGAGGGTACAGGCTGACCCCAGTCTAGCCTGGGGTTGGGACCAGCACTTCCAGGTGACTGGGCCAACTTCCCATCCTGTCTAGCTGCCCAGCATTTACTGGGCTCTTTTCTGTGTACCAGCCCCTGTTCTGGACACCTACCATGTGTCAGCACCACCCCCACCCAGACCTCTGCTGCCCTAGGCTGAGGAACTTAGTGTAGGGCAGTCCACTGCTTTTTCCTGCAGTAGTTTCAGGGGGCCTGTTGGACTCCAGATCTTCATTTCCAAGCTGCACCTAGTACATTCTTCTTGTAATGAAATAGGAAAAGAATGCAAATGATGGAGAAGGTATGGATTGCACTTTGGTGGCTCACAATAAAGGTGGTCTAGACACCAGGCTCCGGAATTTTGCAATCCTGTTTTATTAAGGCAGGCTAGGCAGGAGTTCTTGCTGCCTTGGCTGGGTTCTCTGTCCTGTGGGGCTACATCTGGGGAAGCAGTAGGGAGATACTCCAACAGGGCAGGGGCTACAGAGAAGCTAGGGGTGGGTGAAATTATCACAGGGCCCCTTTAGCCATGGAGGTGGTCAGGCCTTGGCTGAGGGTCCTCAGAGTCCCACTCTGGGCCTGGCTGTTTCCACGTTCACGAAGGGTTGGAGAGAGGACTACAGAGGGGCAGGCAGGTGGCTATCAAGTTTCAGGGCTTGGAGTAGTTTCCAGGGGCCCTACAGGGATCAAGGTGGCAGGCGGCCCACACATGGCCAGCTGATCATACACCCAGGCATCCAGCCTGCTCTGGCAGGCAGCATCGTTCCACTGGCCTGAGTCCCTCATCATAACGCAGTCTTCGCCCTGGTCCTGGTTGTTGGGTTCCCCAGGGTACCAGTTGCTACAGGGAGAAGCTTCAGGTTAGAGGCTGGGATGGGGGCACTGGGGAGCTCCGTTCTAGCAACCTGGACACATCCCTGTCAAAGCCCAGGCCCTTCCTCCTTAGCACAGTTCTCCCTTGCTGGATGACTGGGGGCTCCCTTCCCCCCTTTCACCACTTCCCCTGCACACCAGACTGGCCTTCCCAACCTGTCCTTCCTGACCCCTGGCTCTAGTCCCTCCTTGTACTCCTCCCTTTCAGGCCTCAGTCTTTCATCTGTACCTCAGAGGTCACCTCCTTGAACCATGGCCACTCCTGTGGGAGCTCCCCTCTCTGTGATACTGCTGCCTGCTCACCTGTAGCCCACAGGGCTCCTGTCCATCCAGGTAAACTGTCCCTCCCTGTCCAGGTCCTAAAGGCCAATCCAGGAGCCCTTCCAGTCAGCACATTTGGTCAGGAAATCCTGGGGGCAGAACAGCGCTGGAAGACCAGGGAGATGTACCCGGGTTCCTCCCACACACCATGGGAGGTTGGGGTGGTATGGGGATCCCCTCCCCACAGCGTGCTGCTCTCAGCCTCAGCAGAGCCTACCCACCTGCTCCTCTGGGCTGTGGATGCTGACAAGGCGTCCTCCCACAGCCTTGCAGGCGTACTGTGCATGGAGCCACTTCTTGGCACCCTCCCCAAAGTAGTAGCACTTCTGCTGGAAGTGGACCCACTTCTTGGGGCATGTCTTACACGTAGTGCCTGGGGCAGAGGAGGGGCTCAGGGGGGCAGAGGGCACTGGGGAAGGTGCCATGGGCACAGCAGGTAGGTGGGGAGCAGCATCTCTCCTGGGGTCCTAGATGAAAACTGACATACCCTGAGGCTGCCTGATAGACAGTCTTGTAGGCTGCCTCTTCACTGGAGCTGTGACACTGACCAGCTCCATGGCAGGAGGGGCTTAGCCACTGGCACTATCATGGCAAGTGCCTCTATGGGTGGCAGAATGACAGCAGCATCGCTGACAACACCACATGGTTAGCAGCACTTTAACTACCACTGACAAATATCTCCACAGACACCTCATGGCCAACACCATCACCCTAAACCAGGGGTGTCCAACTTTCTTTTCTGCTGTGCATTGAAAGAAGAGCTGTCTTAGACCACACAGTAAATACACAAACATTAACGAAAGCTGATGAGCAAATAAAAGGTCTGTGCAAATTTTCATGACATCCAACAC
This sequence comes from Arctocebus calabarensis, assembly GCA_963573935.1. Lineage (NCBI taxonomy): Eukaryota > Metazoa > Chordata > Mammalia > Primates > Lorisidae > Arctocebus > Arctocebus calabarensis. The sequence continues at coordinate 5,322 of CAUYON010099719.1, forward strand.
CACAGGTAAACAATACATCCTCAAAATCAGCACATGGTCCATAGGCGGCAGTCAGACACCCCTGCCATAAATACATCCATGACCAGCAGCCAAAGGGTGGTCGGCAGCCCTTCAGCTGACAGCACCAGAACCTCAGACACACCTACGTCCAATCATCCAGTGATGGTGGAGACACCATTGGTCCACAAACCCCACCGTGGTTGGAAATGCCTCAACCACAATTAGGATCATCTTAAATCCAGTCCTGGCTAGGGGCACTTACCAATGCCATGACCACCTTCCCATTGCTAACACCGCCAACACCGTCATCACAAAAACATTCAAGTCCACACCACGTCAGCCACCTCATCCCCACAGACACCACCATGGCCGCCACCACCTCATGGTCAACATGACCTCCACATTGTCAGTTCCAGTCAGCAGCTTCTCAACCACAAACATCTTTGGAGTTAGTGACGCCTGGATCACCGACACCATTTCCCCACACACCTCCAAGGTCAACGGCGTCATCACCAGATCATTGCACAGACACCTGCCACTGCCAGTAACGTGTCTCCACACCCACCCCACAGCCAATGCCTTCTCTCCCTACTACACCAGCCGTGTCCTCATCGGTGCCAACAGCAACAGGTGGGGCCGTGCTGTGATCAAGTGCACCTGAACTAATTTTCCCCAGCACTGTCTTCACCAGCAGCCCTGGCTACCATTGTTGGCAGCACCCCCAAAACCAGACTTCCTGACCACTTTCTGGGAAATTGGGCTGATTTTCTTCCAGTTTGAGGCACTGGTCAGGAGAGCAAATTGGGAGGGAAAATGGGACTACAGGGTTTGGTCCCCAAGCTCTTGACATGGACCCAGCTTGGTCTTCTTCCACCTACTCCAAGGACGTAGGCATTATTGCTGTCACCACTCCTTTCTTGCTTTAAAATACGATTTCATATAGTGCCGTGTAGGGAGGTTTCCATAGCTTCGCTCAGATTTTTCTAAGAGGGATGGGGGCCACAACAGCTTGAGTTGGACGTGTTTCTTGCTTATGAAATGGTAACCAGAACTCGGTCCTCTGGGGTGTGGCATTAAAACAGGAAGGGGACATGTCTGGGCCCATAAAGCAAACTTTGGGGGACTTGGCTACTTATTACATGGGAATCTAGACACTGCCTCAGAGGCAGGCACTCTTATGCCTTAGGGCCAGAGTTGTGCTGGAGGGTACCCCAAGGACTCAGTAGGAAGTGGGAGGTGACTTCATCTGAAGTGAGCATGATACAGAATCCACTGTCTCCTGCCTCTCTCTGAAACCCCTCCCCACGCAGTGGGTTTCTTGCTGAGATTCCCACAACCAAGGAGACAAGACTTCTTCCCAAAAAGCAAAGATCCTTCCTCTCTCACACAGTTGGGGCAGCTGGGGCTTCCAGAAGGTGGGAGACTGCAGTTCAAGGGCAAGGACATTGGTTTGGGACCAGGCAGCAGGGCTGTAAAACCCTAGTTCCCACTCCACATTAAAGCTATAGTGATTGAATGAATGTCTGTCTCCTCTCTCTGCAGCCTGCTGGCTTCATGGAGCCAATACCACCCATCATCACCACCCTGGGGAAAACGCCACCATCCTCTTTGTCCTACTGCTGCAGACGTTACCCCTGTCTGGACCCTGACCTGGGAAGACCATCTTCCACCAGGGCTTTGACCAATGGAATCCTACTGGTGATCTCCCACTAAGCTGTGTCAGGCAGAGAGGACAGTGGCAAGAGAAGACAGCTGTGGGCAACACTGGACTGCTTTGACCTGGAGCGGGAGAATCATGTTGGAGCCCCCCAGATAGGTGGAAGGGTGCAGCTGGAGCCAGAAGGGGCTTACGTGGGCCCCACGCATCCTGTCCCCCAACTCAGTCCCATCCTGGCATCATTCCTGTTCTGCACACTGAACACACCCCTCGCAGTGTGCCTTTGTGTCTCCAGTGACAATGGGGCCACACACATGCACTGACATGCTGCATCGTGTCACATACACACACTGTCACTCACACTTGCTGGCACACCCACAGGCCCAGGAGCAGCCACTCACTCGCTCACCCTGGGACAACTTCAGCTCCATCTGCAGTCTCGCCATCTCCTCCTTGAGCCTTTCCAGCACGTCTGAGGCATCCTGCCTCTGGTTTAAACCTTGGGGGAAATGTGGGGGTGGGGCAGCAAAGCTCAGAGCCTGACCAGCAGGCCCCCTTCTTGCCCCTCCCCTTTTCCCCACACCCGATTCCCCACCTAAGCCTCACCTTGGGATTTGAGGTTGTTCAGATCTGCTTGGAGTCCATCCAGGTTCCAGGACAGCTCAGAGTCTGATAGGCATTGGCGGGCAGGGCTGGTCTTAGTGGTGATGATTACAGACTGGAGGTTCCCCCTGGGACACTCCCTCCCAGCTAATCTGACCCCACAGCCCCTACCCCAGCCTCTCACCCTGAGATTTCATTCTCTCCTGTTCAGCTTGGAGTTCCTCCATGTTCTGCAATATCTGGGCAGCTGTTTGCAGGGGAGGGTCTTATTATTAAGGAAGTCCTTGCCGCTCTGCCATCTCCCCCCACCCTGACCCTAGGCCTCTTTGTTCACTTTGCAGTTCACAGGTGTCAGAGGTCACAGGTGTCAGTTTAACATTCTGTGTCCTTGAGGTGAGCCAGGACCTTCCAATTCCTGCTCCATAAGCCAACTAGAGACCACTCACCTGGGATTTCTGATCCATCTCATTATGCTGGTGTCTTTGTAAGTCCTTGGAAATTTGAGAGACTGAAGGGGGGGGGAGAGAGAGGAAGAGAGAGAGAGAGAGAGAGAGAGAGAGAGAGAGAGAGAGAGAGAGAGAGAGAATGTGTCCTCAGGAATTATGAAGCCAGGTCCTTGAACAGTAGCTGCTGCTGCTCCTTCCTTCCTTCTCTCCCTCCCTCCCTCCTTTTTCTCTCTCTCTTCTTTTTATTAGTTGGGGAGAATGTACTCAGGAAGGTACAGACAAGAATGGAATGAACATGTGTACCCTTCACTCACCCAGGATTAAATACAAAAGCAGCAGGCATTTATGTGAGTGCTTCACAAGTCAGTCTGCTGCCATCTAAATGGCACTAAATGCACCCGTTTCACAGATGAAACTGAGGCATGAAATGGTCATGTAACTTATGCTGTCTACAGATACAGATGGTCCCCGACTTACAATGGCCCAAATCATAGTGTCTGGACATCAGGATGGTGCCAAAGTGATATGCATTCAGCAGAAATGGACCTTCTCTTGAGATTCTGGGTCATGGCAGGGAGCCATAGTCTCCAGCCAGCCATGCCTTTTTGACTTATGATATGTTCAATGCCTAATGGGTACATCAGGGCAGGGGGCATAGCTCCATCATAAGTTGAGGAGCATCTGAGGAAAATGCTGTGGGGGCCAAGAGAGGTGGCTCAAGCCTGTAATCCTGGCTGGTACTCTGGGAGGCTAAAGAAGATGGATTACCTGAGCTCAGGAGTTTGAGATCTGCCTGAGCAAGAGTGAGACACCATCTCTGCTAAAAATAGAAAACTAGCTAGGTGTTTTGGCAGGCGCCTGTAGTCCCAGCTACTTGAGAGGCTGAGGCAGGAGGATTGCTTGAGTCCAAGAGTTTGAGGTTGCTGTAAGCTATGATGTCATGGCACTCTACTCAGAGGTGAAAGAGTGAGACTCTTCCCCCCCCCCCAAAAGATGCTATTGGGCATTTCTCCAAGCCTTCATGGGTTCCTCCTGCCCAGGGTGGGGAGTAACATAGGCTGACTCTCAGTTCCTAGAGGGATTCTGAAGCCCAGAGAGGGGTATTCTCATGGAATTCACTGGCAGAAACAGGACAAGAGCTGGATGTCCCAACCCTCACCAAAAACCCACCCCCTGGATTGGCCTCTCCATACCATTCTGGGCAGCTGTCTCTTCCAGCTGTTTCAAATTTTGTAGGGTGTCCCAGTCTGTGGAGAGGAGGAGAAAAGGGTGTAAAAGGGAGGGGGGTTGTCCTGTGACACCCCCCCCCCACATCCCTCCTGCCAGCTGGGGATAAGGTCTTGGGTGTGCCCTATGGGTGGTGCTGATAGGGTGGGAGATGGGTGTTGGGTGGGGTAAGGGGCTCTAGGGGAAGAGACATGGGAAGGGTGTCTGGGAGGGAACACATAAGGACTCAGTGTGTGAGGAGTCGAACGGGGCTGGAGGTGTCCTCACGCCACAGGAGAAGCAGGGACAGCAGTGCAGCCCAGAGGCTGGCAGTCACCAGCCCTACCAGCAGGAGCCGTATTCTCCACCCGCAGCACCCCTTTCTGAGCAGCTCTGAGAACCCTGCCAGGGGTAAGGGAAGTGATGGGAGACATGGCTGAGGTTCTGGCTCTGCCCATCCCCCAAACCGCCCAGGGCTCCCAGTATCCCTAGGAGCCTGATTGGAGCCCACATTGAAGCAGAGGGTCTCAGTAGACCCTCAGCTCACTCCGTACACCATCTCCTCCTCACTAGGGTCCAAGTCATTGTCCTGCAAGACTGACTTGGAGTCAGAAGCTGAGACTGCCCTCCTTCAGCCAACTGCATGTCCAGAAGTCTCTTCTCTTCCCTTCTGACCCCTAGCCCTCACCCTTATACCTCTGGACCCTCAAGTTCTACCTTCCCTCCTGTCCCCAACACTGAGCCTCTTCTGTAAATGCAGGAGACTAGGTCCCAGTTCTTCTCCCACATCCAAGCCATTCGCCTGCCCCTTCCCCAAATATAAGACCATGCTTCATCCCCAACACCCAACCCCCTCCCCCCCGAAATCTCTACCTTGGTGCCACACCATGGGGCTCAGCTCCCTCCCCTCACCCTGGTTCTGAGGATTCATTGTTCTGAATTCCACTTCTGAGCTCCCGTTCCACTTGGCCTCCAACTCTATTAGGCTCCTAGCTCCTTAGCTGGAGCTGTGTTTTTGTCAGGAGAGTGTTGAGTCAGAAAAAGGAGGAGCCCCCAGCTTTTCTTTCTTGCCTGGCTCTGTGACAGGAAGGTCACTCAGGGCTCACCTCCTTCCCCCGACCCTTGGGGCCTTTCTTAGAAATTCTCTCTCCTTTCTAGAGAAGGACTGGGGGATTCCCTTCCTCTCCTGGATGAAAGGGAGGAGGTAAGGGTTCTTGCTTTTTGCAGTTTATCACCAGAAAGTCCTCCCACCTGAGTATAGGTTCTCCTCCATGGTGGCCTTTCTTGGATCCTTCCAGAGATGGGAACTCACTATCTGTCAAGGCAGTCCACTCAGTGGTCACAGTCACAGTTCTGGCTAGAATCTAGGTTTTAACAGAGGGCCAGGGAGAGGCACCAAGCTTTATTTACTGGTACAGGACAGGATCTTGGACTCTGGGGGCTTGGTGACCAGTTGCTGATTTTGCTTAGTCCATAACCAGTAATCAATAGGTTAGTTACTTAGGAAGCAAAGCTAGTCTAGAGGAACACTA
>CAUYON010099722.1:0-28164 GCA_963573935.1 Arctocebus calabarensis
TGTAGAGACAGCGTCTCACTTTATTGCCCTCGGTAGAGTGCCATGGCGTCACACAGCTCACAGCAACCTCCAACTCCTGGGCTTAGGTGATTCTCTTGCCTCAGCCTCCCGAGTAGCTGGGACTACAGGCGCCTGCCACAATGCCTGGCTATTTTTTTGTTTTGTTTTGCAGTTCGGCGGAGGCCAGGTTTGAACCCGCCACCTTCGGTATATGGGACCAGCGCCCTACTTGCTGAGCCACAGGCATTTTAAACTCTACTCCTTTCTACCTTGCCCCTTAAATCAAGCTTGTCCTTAATACACATCACTGGGACTAGAGATCTCTCTCTTCTTGTAGCACTTATTAGACTATTGCAATTACTTGTTTGTGTATTTGTCTCCTATTAGAGTTGACTGACCTGGAGTATAGAAATAGTCCCTTTTCTTTGTGTGCGTAGTACTTACCACCATATTTGGTCTTTAATAAACATTCAATTAATGTTTGCCAAATAAATTTATGTCAATATCCATACCATTCATGAGAGATGAGTAAAACTATATAATGAGTATAGAGGTGGTTCCTCATTTGTGTTGTGTTTTTACTATTACATGTACAGGTAAAATATGGAATGCTTTGTTGCTACCTAAGATAATTAAATTTAGCATTTTTCTAGTTTAAGTAGTTCTTTTATAAGTTTTTGAGACAGTTTTATGAACCTGACCATAGTAAATGGCCTTATTGGGCTTTTACAAATATTGTGTTCCATGGGCACTTAACTATAGATTTCATTCTTAAAGTGACTGAGTAAAATAGACACATTGTTCTTTGTTAGTTTCTTCAGTTGCTTCTTTTAATTTTCCTGTTCTTACTGGTGATTCCTTGAGGCATCTGGCCAGTTTTGAGTACTTATTCCTGACTCGTCATTCTTTCTGTCACCTGCCAAAGAAATGTTTTTACTTTGGTCAAGCACATTTGGAGTGAGTTAGATGTCATTATTGGTGTAGGTTATGAAGCACCTGATAAGCTGAAGCCTGTCATGTTATTAATAATTAGCATTGACTGCCAGTCTCTAGAATGCTTAATTCTGGTGCTATGCTGTTTTGGAGTAAGGAGTTTTTTTTCTCTGTATATGAAACTAGGTACTAACTTTGGAGATTCCCCTCATGTTATTTCTCTTTGTGTGAAATTTAAGTAGATTATATTAAATTTACTTTTATTAAGTCTTTCAGAATCAGAGTTTTTTTGCTTAGGTATGTCTAAGTCACTTCTTTGGAGCTCATTTAGAAAAGAGGAAATGGTGGGTTGAGAATTAAAAAGGAAGAAAAATGGCTGTTAATATGTAGAGGTTTCAACCTTTCAAAAGATCTGTAGAGAGATGCTTTTGGGCTGTGTTACATACTATCTTGTGTATGAGAGCAGAGAGAAAGCTGAGTTGTAAGGATCCCTGGGACCTGGTGGGACCTCAGAAAATGTCATGAAATAAGAAAGACATGGACTGAACTGAAGAATATTTGAATATGAAGAAAGCTTGTTAGAATGCATTTTATCTGCTGCAAGTCAAAACTTTACTCACATTTGAATGCAGCTGGAGAAGGGAAATCCTGAATTTTCTATATATCAAAGGATGGTTTAGGAACCTTAAAAGTGTGGTATCCATCATTATGAACTGAAAAGGTAAAGATGTCACTTTACGGTCTATTCATTTAGCGCAAAGTCTTTATTGTGGTAAGTTTTAAAATATTGACAGGGGTTTCCATAGGTTCTTTTTCTACTTTTGGTCTCCCTAGTCTATCTTCCCACTAGATCTTAAAATTCCCCCAAAATATATTCTGCTATGGGGATTTTCAGAAATGTTAGCCCTTCGATTGGGGAAAGGATGACTCTCTACTTGTATTTTTGAAGGAATAAGCCTATGTAAATCTCTAGATCTTATGAAGTGAGTATTATAAGCAGAAGAAAGAATAAGAAGCCACTTGATGTTAAAGGAGCATCTATTGAGTGTTCTTTATGCAGGCTAACCAACTCACCTTGTGGTCGTAGACAAGCCATTTAATCTTCCTGAACCTCAGTTTATTTATATATAAAATGAATAAGATGAATTCCTATATTTTCTGGTTCTTTAGAAATTCATTTATTCTTAGATAGTCATCGTACTTCTGTTACACTGTGTATTCAGCAGTGAATAAGACAGATACAGTCTTATCCTTGTCAGAAGAATTCTATTTACCCTCTCTCTGATCTGTCCTTCACCTTGCTTTCTTATCTGGTAATTGGGTGGATAATGAGGAAGTGAAGCACTGTGATATGATTAATTCTAATTTGGAACTCTGCAATTACATACAAAGTGAATCAACATATTTTTAGGGGAAAACCTAGTGAAGAACTTAGTTTATATATATTAAAAATATTAAAATGAAGAAGTGAATTAATTATCTGTGTGTGGCAAATTAATTGGATGACTTGGGAAAGGAAAAAGTGAAAGACTGAGGTAGAGAATACTTTTTTTGTTTTGTTTTAGAGACTGAGTCTCACTTTGTCGATCTTGGTAGAGTGCTTTGGTGTCATAGCTCACAGCAACCTCCAGTTCCTGGGTTTAGGCGATTCTCTTGCCTCAGCCTCCCGAGTAGCTGGAACTACAGGCGCCTGTCACAACGCCGGGCTATTTTTTGTTGCAGTTTGGTTGGGGCTGGGTTTGAACCTGACACCCTCGGTATATAGGGCCGATGCCCTACCCACTGAGCCACAGGCGCTGCCTGAGAATAGTCTTATTCAAATCTAAGCGTACCAGGTATAAAATAGAAAAGATTTATCTTTGATGTTGAAAAATAATTTTTTAAAGTATTTGCACTTCTGGTGGGGGACAGTTACTCAAACTACCGTTGTATATGCTGAAGGTCAGATGTAGTTTTTTTGGAGTGGAGAGTAGGGAGAAAGCCTCTTTGGTGTAAGTCAGGCCTAATATCTTGAATTTTATTCGTTTATTCTAGAGAATTGAAATTTGTTATCTCACAAGAAGAGGAAGATAATTGAATGGAGTTAATACAAATGAAAGGAGTAAAATTTCACTTAATTTAGAAATAGAGGGAGGCATCCAAAATGAAGAAAAATCTATTTGGCCTGTGGATCTAAAACAGTACTCTGGTCTGTTATAGGTTGGTTCAGAGCACTTGAACTCTGTAGGAGGCAGCCAGGTTAGTTTCATAGAATTTAAATCTCTGACTTTTCCCAAGAGACCGATGAAAGCAACTAAATTTATTGGTTATTAGGCAGCAAGAGTAAGTTCAATTTTCTCTAGACTTGTGACAATTAGAGGTTGGGTCTAGCATATCTAATGCTTAAGTTTCAAGGCTACCTCTATTTGAGAGCTGTTTTGGGGAGATAACCTTGTAACACATACATTTTAATGAGTACATTACTTTTACCACCTGCTGAAGTCGACTTGGAGTGACTACTGACCTGAAGTGAATGCCTGTGTTCAATATTAATACAGCATGTCTAGATCCAGACAGCAATCTTTCATTTTGACATGCACATAGTCAAAGTAAATTAATGTTTAAAACCTGAACACTTTAAGTTCAGCCAGTGTGTGCATTCCATAATAATCCTTCAGTAGCAGTTTACATAGAAATGCTGAGTGCTTTCTTATACTTTATTTATCATGCGTATGGGGGCCACATTGCAGTATTTGTAACAAGATTTATCCAGAGCTGTTTTTGTCATTTGTTTTTCTGTGGCTGACGGAATTAATTCTTTATTTTAAGATTTAGTTTCTGCGTATTTGAAGTAAAAGTATACTTTATAAAAATATATTCATAGGCCTGGTGAGACAGTAATTTCAGATACTAATTTTCAGTAACTAATTTCAATTATATTAGATTTTTAAAATCAAAGTAATGTTATACTTTATTTCTGTTTAAATAATCACAAATTCTTAAAAGTATAATGGTAATAAAAAAAACTAGTCTCAGAAAGGTTATATGTTTGTGATTGTCTGTGTACAGGGATAGATTATTATGGAGAGGATTTTCCTTTTCTTCCTTACATACTATTTTCTGAACTTGCTTTTTTTGGTTTGAAAAAAAATCATGGCAGATGTAGTAATGGGGAAATTATATTAACATTTAAGTATTAAATTAGCTCATAGCCAGAGTCTCTTACTAATATGATGACATTTAGCAAGTTCAGGATTTTAAGGACCATGTTTTGTAATTCATTGTTACACATTTCCTATTTGCCTTTTTGAAAAAGTATGTTATATCTTTTTCAGATTGGAAATTTCCACTGTAAATGTCAATGTTATTATTTTACCTTGCTTGTCAATGTTTGTTATTTACGTATTAAGAATACACGTGGAATGACCGTAATGAGATGGTGATTGGAACCTATGCAAATGACAGTTTTTGTAACACTTTTGCAGTTTAATTTCAAAGGAAAACCTCAAGTTATATTTATTAGCAAACATATTTCAGCTAGGGAGTTTTTCATGCTCCAAAAAAGATGGCAGATGGAAGCGAACCTAATATGTGTTCAAAGAAAATATGCTGCACTGGTTTTAAATTATTTCTCTTATATCAATCAGCATGAGTTTATATGTTGTCTTAGGGTTAAAATAAATGCCATACTTGCTGTAAAAATCAAAATTAGATTCTTCTAAGCTTGACTTTATTTGTTTTCTGTTCAGAAATATAGTATTTGCTTTAGGATATAGAACATAAAATAACGACTGTTAGATTATACTTAATACATTTATCATTTTCTGAATTTTGGAAATCGTAACATCAGAAATACATTGCTTTACTAAGCAAATGGTAGGTGGCTTTCACTTGGATTTGGAAGCATTGTACAAAGAACACACATCGTTTCCATTGAAAGACTATGCTGTAGAGAGATGAGCTTTTTGACCCATTGGGGATGGATTTGCACTGATTGGAGCAGAATATCGCACTTGATCCCATTTTTAGTTCTCAGTGGGATGGCTCACTAGGAAAATCAAACATCTGCTTTATGGCTGTGGAAGGTAGTGTAACTAGCTGGCTCATACTGGTTCAAATTTCCAGTGCCGGCTTACACTTTTATTATCATTAGCTGCATTAACTAGCTGTGGACAAATTGTATTACATGAATATGCTCATTTTTGTTATGCATAGAAAATATTTGTCATTATGTAAGGCTTCATAAAATGTTTCATTAGCTTGGATCAATTGGAAAATATGTATTTTGACACCACCTCTCTTCTTAGTCAAGTGACTTTGTCAATGATTTCTATAGAAAGAGAGTATAAAAGATGATATGATAGGGACTGTTACTCCTAATCTGATTTTAATTAGCTTTTATAATTTTTCCACCAAAAACCAGCCATATTATACCTCTCAGAAAGTAAGAGGATGTAATCTTCGCTCAGCATGGAGTCCTCATGTCTTGGGCTATTTTGATGGAAGCTACCCCTATAAGAAATACGATGGGACTTTTTCTTTGGTTAAAAGCGGCTCACAGCTGACTGTGGTATCTACTTCTTGCAGCCTTATGAACTTTCTTCAGAGGACTGCTTACTGAGAGGAAAATATGTGCATGATTACATATAATCAAGGTTAATTTTTATCAAGGGTCACCATGTTTTTGCTATGGTCTGACAATCATGACCTACATTAAAAGAACCCTGTGGGTCTGTCTGGTGCATTTTTGATTGATGTCTGGGTAGTTTATTTCAGTTGCTTGTCAGTTTCATCATATATTATTGTTTGGGCCTCTTGCTGAGTTTTCAGGTATACCATAAAAACATTGCTCTTTGCAATTAGATTGTCATGAGGTAGCTTCTGTTTTATGGTGTGCAAACACTCTTTAATCTTAAAGGGTTGAGTAATTTTGGGTACATTTTCCATTTGGCGTTATGTTCAATTAGATTATTTTTACGTTATGTTAAGTTAGTAGATTATTTTGAAATAGAATAGACTTTCGCTCTGCAGCTAAAGTTTAATTTTGGTTCTTCTTTAGTGAGTTTTTCATAGGAAGATATTTTGGAGTTTTTGACTCAAACGCATTTTACTTGTTTAAGAAAAATCCAGATGAGTAGTTTATTTCACAACATAACAACTAAATAGAATTTATGAGGCAGAAATTTACAAATATTTCCCCTTTTTTGCTGGGACAAAGGCAGTGGTGGGTAATGTTTTTAAAAAATATGAGTTAAGACATTTTGGCAACTCAAAGACAAAACTTAATGACTGTTAAAACTAGGTATTTGGTTTTGTAGTTTTGAAACCGTATTTAATTTTGGCCATATCTATCTTATTTAGTAGTTAACGGGTAAACAGTTCAAACACTAAGAAAAAAGCAGTTTGTGTTTTGTCAGTTTTTAACTTTAGATATCAGTAAATCATTGCTGTAGCCTTCTTTATCTTTTGTTTGCACAAAAAACCTGTTAGAATTATGTCTGGGGGGACCATCTGCTGTGGTTCCCAGTCTTGTCAGTGTGATAAGGGATAAGCTATATAAACAGGGGCACCACAAAAAAAAAAAAAAAAGAGAGAGAGAAAGAAAAGAAAAAAGCAAACTGTAGAACAGGAAAAGTACGATGTGGATTTAATTTTATGACATAGCTGCAGAAAGTCAGGAGTTTGCTCCTAATTTATCAGGATTGAGGTGGTAATGTGTTTATTCAGAATCCACAGGGCTAAGTTATTTCTGTGGTTTATTTTCACATTAATACTTTATCTTTTTTTTTTTTTGATTATAGGGTTCCTATTTTGGAGGTCAAGCTTTTAAAAGTTCTTTGAAAAAATATTTCAGTGTTAACATTGTATTATTTCCCAGATTATTTAGTTTTTACATCCTTTTCTTTCTCTTAGCTATTAATTTTTCTCTCAGATGAGTCCTTAGAAATCATCCCTTTCCTTTTTCATTTGCAATGAGGTCATGGTGCTTCTAAGGAACAAGCCAGTCATTTCCATGGCAACACACTCTTATCAAAACATCACAAATCTGTCTTGCCTCTTACCTTTAAACTCTCAAGCGTAAGGAGGAGGGGGTTTGTAAGGAATTGTATTGTTCTTACAGCATACAACTGATGGATCACAGGAGGGAGAGGAAAGTCAATTAAAAGAATTAATTTCAAAAATACCTTAAATTCACTTAGCTATAGATATACACGTAAAGGATTTATTTTAACATTGTTTTATGGATGGAAAAATGAAGAGTCCAAAAAATTGACTCAAAAATTATCATTAGGCGTCTATGAGAAGTGTAAAAGAAGTAGCCGAGTTATGCTATATATGTAAACATGTCACACAGTTACTTTGGTCATGAGAAGTCTACTTTTGCCTTAAGGCCCACCCACGTGTCTGACAGTCACTTTAGCTTAACTTAGTATAATTTCAGAGTGAGAGTGGCACATTGAACTTTTAAATGAGTTCTAGAATTTTGTCAGTTTTTCCCCCATTTATAGGTACTATTGAGAGTGTATGATTACTAGTGTATGGGACAGGACAATTCATGTTTCATTGGTACTGAAAATTTTATCCCCTTTGATAGCAGGTATGAAATATAGTAAAATTAAGCAGTTTTATGAGATTTTATGGTAAAGCAGTTATTTTGTTAACTTTAAGTCTTCACTATTTTCAGCATTTCATTTTACTTATTTTACCATAGCATTTTACTCCTGGGTAGTGCATTTATTTGTGTGATCTGTGAAGCTGGTAAAATGGTGGGAGACTTCGTACCTTCTGTTTCCCCTTGTTCCCTGTCTTGTGGTGCTCTGTATGCCAGGCCTTATCCTAGAGCAGTGGTTCTCAACCTTCCTAATGCCGTGGCCCTTTAATACAGTTCCTGTGGGTTGCGACCCACAGGTTGAGAACCGCTGTCCTAGAACCTCCCCATCTGACTGACTCCTCCCACTTCACTACAGCCACCTTGGAGGCAGGAGTGTGTAGCATGGTGTGAAATAAATGTTTGTTGAAAGAATAATGGTCAGAATGAATGAAGTTAGTTGTTCATGACAAACTCTTTTTGTTCCTATAGCAAAGGTATATTTTAATTTTTTTCTGTGTATGTATAAAATGAAGTTGGAATATGTTCTCCATACCCATTTTATAATTTCTTTGTTTTGTAATTTTGCAGTCTGCGTTGGCATCTCGGTGAGCCATCTCCTTAAACCTTTTTAGGCCTCATACACAGCTATTCCAAGAGGACCCCTAAATCTGTCTCTGTTCCCCATTTCCTGTCACTGCTGGTGAACTCACACTGGCAACTCTAAGCTGTCTGTTGTGGGAGAAGGAGCTGCTACTGGTGAAGGCTTTCAGAGTCTGCAGGCCCTACTTGGTGGACAGCATTAACAATTTTATTATGAAGTATTTTTACAGAGAAAATGATTAAAAGAATATTATGAGGAACAATTGTATACTGCCTACCCAGATTTAGAAATAAAACATTACTGATATAGTTGAAGCCCCCATGTGTGGAGGGAGTAAATATATTTTTCATTTTTCCTTTTTGCCTTTTTACTCCAGAAGAGCTTAGCCTTCAAAGGAAATCATCTCCTGCTCGGTGCTTTCATAGTGCTACCCCAGGCCTAAGTGTGTTATTGAACCTGCCAGCGTATTATAACCATCTGTTCCGATGTCTGTCACCTCTACCAGGCTGTACTTCATCTTTGTGTTTTCAGCCCTGGACATAATAGCTGGGATGGAATAGGTGCTCAGTAAGTGTTTGTCCCTTGAATGAGTGAACGAATGAGTAGGTCCAATTCTTACAAACACCACGTTAATGTAGGATTCCTTTTAGCAAAACTATTTCCTTGTCTAGCCGTAGACGTTATAAGGCTTTGCTGCTCTGATTCGAACAAATTGAATTAAACATAAAATCCCGCAGAACAGATGCATTTACAAGTCTCTGCTCACACAGCTGCTGGTCTTTTTAATAAAAACGTTGCTGTTTTGATTGGGTATTCATAGTCTTTCTTTCTGTTAACTCTGTTAGTATCATGGTGTAAGCAGAGACTGCAGACTAGAGGAGAGGAGTGGGAAGAATGAGCCAGTGATCAGAACCAAGAGAGATAGTAGGACATGGAGGCAAAGAGGAAGGGTGGGGAATGGTTTTATTCTTAGATGTAGTTACAGTAAAAGAACATATGCATATGTTTATCTTCCCTGAGCCATAACTCATAAGTCTTTGACTCCAGCTTTCTTAGGCAGTTATTCTAATCTTCTCTCCTCGCAATTACCAAAGCGTGTTTAAACATTCCTGCTCTAAATGACAGAGTATATACTGGTGTATTTGCTCTTTACATTTTTGAAAATTTCAGGTATAATTTATATCCAATAAATTGCATAGATCTTAAGGGTTCAGAGCAACAGTTTTTTTCCCCCATTTATACACCCTTGTAACCACCACCCCATATAGGGTAGGGAATGTTTTCATTACCCCAGAGACTTTTGTCATCTCTCTTTTCAGTAAATTTTCCTAATTCTGATTCTACTTGTTCTTGGGAGTCATATAAATAGAATCATAGTGTGTACCTTTATGTCTGACTTCTTTTACCCAAAATGATGTTTTTAGGATTCATCCATGTTGTTGCAAGTATAAATTTGATTTGCTTCTAGCAACAAAAAATGTGTACACTAGTCATCAAATACAAATTTATTTTTTCCTTAAAGTTGAGAGATTGAATAGTTCTTTTTAAGGAGAATTGTTAGGAGGATTAATGACAACTTACATTTATAGGGTGCCAGTCCCTATGCTGAGTGCTTTACAGAAATTATCTTACTTAATCGTGTTTTGTGATTGGTTGTTTACTTATAGCTCCATGGTAGACACAGATGGTGAATGAAGGACTTCATGTTTCCAAAAGAGACTCTTGTGATATAAAATTCGAATTTTTTTTCGTCAGGACTGAGCGCTATACATGGTGGAGTTGATGAGCTTAAACTCTGAGCAGAGGAGAAGTGTGCATGGGGCAATGACAAGAGAAACTGGGTAGGAAAGACAGCGGTCCTCAGTGTGGACTCCTCTTGCACTGATGCCGAAGAACTTGCCATCCTTCGTAGAAGAAATTCGTGAAGTGTATACAAATGTCAAGCTTTTCCAAGATGCTCCTAATTAACGCCCATCTTTCTGTTTAGAATTATGTCAACTCAAGTTTTGAATTTTTATGCGTAATATTTATTTCGCTAGCACTGACTTGGTTATGTGCTATACACTGTTCTGCTTTACATATACTCTCCTAACTTCATGAAGTGGTTATCTTTTCTTTTCTAAGTCACGTTGGTTGTGAGGTGGAGCTGGGATTCCAACCCTGAAGGTCTGTTGCAGAGCCTGTGCTCTTACTGCTTGTTATGCCACAGTCTCTGTGCCTAATAGGCTCCTCACTCTTCCTTGATCCTGGGGATGATGCTCATTGGGTATTTCAGGGATTGACAAGATCAAAACAGATGTGGACATTGGAACTCTTATAATTTCTATAATTCACAAAATATGTCTTGAAATTGCATAGTTCAGGTTTTTTATGTAAGAGGAGAGGAGAGATGGGAAGGAATGATTTACAACTAGAAATCTGTGGCAGTAGCGGTCAGGGTTAAGCCTCAACAGAGCTAATTGCACGACCAAGTGTGTGGTTATTCAAGCCTGTGTTTATGACAGACTGCTGCTTCCCGTGAGGGTGGTTGGCTGTAGACTCTGGGAGTGAGGCCCCAGGGAGGGTCCCTGAATGTGTGTGTGTCTGAATTACCCAATGGCAGTTGAAGGTATTATACATGGCCTCTTTGTACGCAGAAAGATTGGGCACACCTAGGCCCTTGACATGTGTGAATTTATTTAGCATTCGGGGTTTCACTTATCTTTGAGCACCCAGAAAGTCAGTGACATTTGGTAATTTGTTAGGAGAAAAACCAACAGTTTCATATAGTTGAAAGCTTATGAGAATTAAATACAAGTAATAAATGTAGGAATGAGCTTCATTCTAGACATTTGGTTAATGAGTGAAGCTAGCAGAGGTTCTTTTTTTTTTTTTGCAATTTTTGGCTGGGGCTGGGTTTGAACCCGCCACCTTCAGCATATGGGGCCAGCGCCCTACTCCTTTGAGTCACAGGCGCCATCGGTAGCAGAGGTTCTTGTGTGTCTACCTGGGACGTTCATAAACTTAGCAAAGTCTCAGAGTGCATCACCTACCATGTCGGTGTACTGTGCCATTTTTAGCCGTGAAAGGTTATCTCTACTTTATCCTTCATGGAATACTCGCTTTTTCTTCTATTTGCTTTTTCTTTCTATTTCTTCTATTTGCTCTTAAAAGATGAAGTTCCTTTTTTATTATCACGCTTCTTCTCCAGGTTATAAATAGGCTGTTTTTTGGCTGTCACCTTTCTTACCTATAGGTGAAAGCATTCTAAGCAGTATTTTCTCCTTTTGATCACTGTACCATAGCCCTTGTGTGTCTCCCTCCATCTCATGGTTAGGTCAGTTTCACTGGCACTTTGTCTACATTTTACTTTTTATTTTAAAATACTTCATTACTTTTTCCAAGAGAAGTCCAGATGTTTTGTACTTTGACCTCGAAAGCCTTGGTCTTCCAGATGCAGTAGGTCATCTCCCTGTTTCCTACTAATTTGTAACACTGGATGTTGTTTGTAAAGGAGTGATTTTGTCATTTACCAGCTCATAAAATATGCTGCCTATGTTTGGTAAGAGGCCTTATTATTCTTTGAATTTCACAAGGAATCGTTTTCATAGGGCCCTTTTAGTATATATAATACTGTGTAAAAGATAGCAAGTTAGATGCTTTGGGGGTCCACAGAAATGAAGCCATATCCTTCATTCTTACAAAGATATTCATCCTTTTAAGTTCCTTATTTAAGCAAATGTTTCTGGTAAACTAAATATCATTTCTTTTCTTAGATTTCAGGCAAACTTTTGAAGAAAATTCTATATATGATATTAAATTCTTAATTTATTGCAAATTTCATTAACCTTCATTTTTAACACTGTACCTTATGAAATATCAGCTTTAAAGTGACCCCAATAGAGTGACAGACAACAGGGTAAGTACTGATGGCTTCTTTGGCAGCCTTCAGAATTGGGCAGTGGGAGATTTATAGCCAATATGAATTGCCTGCAGTATTGGCTTTAGTTTGCTTATTATTTTACTTATCTGTAATTTATAATATCTTGAAACTGCAGGTTTTTTTATTTTGCAATAAAATACAAGTCAGTAAATTATGTCACAACCTTTAACATCTGAGTTTTTGGTTTAGCAATTCATGGTAATTCCTAAAACTTACTTAGCTTTTACTTTGTGCCAGGTATTTTCCTTCATGCTATACATACATTAACTTCTTTTTAAGGATTAAGCCTGCTTAGAAAAGTACAACAAAGCTGTCTTATGGACCCTGGATTTGGAAAGCTTTCCATTTTAAAACTGCATATAGATGTATAGATAAATATATTTGCCAAAAATAGACTCAGAGCAAATTCATAATTGATTTTTGAAGATCAAGTATTTTCTTCATGTATCTAACCCATACAACTATTCTGACTTTTTTTCTCCACAATATATTTTCTGGAGACCTTTTCATTTATACGATGTAGAATTTAATATATTGCTTAAGTTTGTAACATATTTGAATATTGGTAAGATATTATGCTGTGTGCTGAGGGATATGATTTAAAAAACAGAAAAGATTTGGCTCGGCGCCTGTGGCTCAACGGGCTAAGGCGCCAGCCATGTACACCTGAGTTGGTGGGTTCAAATCCAGCCCGGGCCTGCCAAACAGCAATGACGGCTGCAACCAAAAAATGGCCAGGCGTTGTGGCGGGCGCCTGTAGTCCCAGCTGCTTGGGAGGCGGAGGCAAGAGACTTGCTTGAGCCCAGGAATTGGAGGTTGCTGTGAGTTGTGACGCCACAGCACTCTATCCAGGGCGAGAGCTTGAGGCTCTTTCTTAAAAAAAAAAAAAAAAAAAAAAACAGAAAAGATTTGATCCTGTTCTTTATTTTTTTAATTACTGTAGGTGGCAAATACAGGCCATTCTAAGGTGAGGCCTCCATTTTCCCAGTGAGAAGATTAAATAAAATGTTTTGGCTAACTTGAATATATAAATTTTAGGGATGGAGATGAAATTGTCAAGTATCCCTATATTTAATTATGTTATGCATACATATTTAAAATTGCATTATATGAGATAATTTTATTATTATTTTTAAATTTATTTTTTTGAGACAGAGTCTGATTCTTTTGCGCTGGGTGTCATAGCTCACAGCAACCTTAAACTCTAAGGTTTAAGTAATCCTCTTGCCTCAACCTCTCTAGTAGCTGAGATTACAGGTGCCTGCCACAACGCCTAGCTAGTTTTTCTATTTTTAGTAGAGATGTGGTCTCTCCCTTGCTCAGGCTAGTCTTGAACTACTGAGCTCAAGCAATCTACCTGCCTCAGCCTCCCAAAAGTGCTAGAATTACAGGCATGAGCCACCAAGCTCGGCTTTATGTGAGATAATTTTGCAATATGACTCTTCTCCCTTAGGTTTTCATGAAGCAATTTTATTTAATTCAAGTGTATGTGCAGATTCAAGTGTATCTTCCACATAAGGGTTTTTCTTCTTTTTGAGTTGTCTCACAGTTTTCTAGGCTTCAGTTCCTTTCAACTTGTTTGAAATCCTACATATTTTTGATCTATTTATCATGAGTTCTCTGGAAATTTTCCCCTAGGTGCCTATTCTTATAATTTGTCTTTCTTATTGTAGAGGCATATATTTTGATGTCTATAGTGTAACCACTTGTTATGTAGCATAATGCTTTTTTAAGAAGTCATCTTTGAAAGGCTTGTTTACAATGAAATTCAATATTTGCCAATGTGAGACAATATCCCTAGGAGTAAAGCTAAGGGTTGCAGCCATTACTGCAGTTTTTACTGATTCAGTGATTGTTCCAGGGGACTTTGCTAGGCTTCGAGACCTTGGGTAATGTCTCCTCTGAGTGCCAGCTACTCTGTTACTCAAAGTATGGAAAGTAAGAGCATGAGGTCTTGGTAATAAAGACTTTGTAATGGATTTAATAATTGCAATACCACACAACGTTCTCCTCTTTTTTGAGGAATAATTTTTTAGAAAATGTAAACTTAGCATTACATTTGGACATTTGTTTAGTTGCTAGCTACCATCCTGGAGAGGAGAGGGTAGACAGAGTGAATTTTAACCCATTTTTTCCTTGGTGTTCTATTCACCATTATAGACTGCTTTTCCTTGCCATGAATTTAGCTCTTTGTACACAATTCTTCATTTTCACTTTCTTCTGCTTCATTTTACCTTCTTAGACTTTTCCTCCTGAAGTCAGATGAGGAACATTTATCAGATGTGATGTCTTCAGTAGCATAAATATCTGTGATGATTATTTTGGGTGTTAAGAGTAATATTCTGATTTACTGTTAAGATCCTGTCAAATTGACTTCCAGTACATATTGATGTATTTCTGCAGTGAATGTTCCTGTGATCCTTGCCTGCTGATTAAAACCTTCCTATTTGTCTTAGACTGGTGCAATGTGGAAAGACATAATACACTCTTGAAATTATTTGCATGATAATCTATAGAACAAAAACATTTAGTGGGAGTGGTGGTAGAATGTTTCCAGGATCAACACTTGAAAGCTATGGGAGAATAAATTTTTTTTTTTTTTAATGGATGGCAGGTGGCAGAGTTGAAAAACAGGTTTTTATAATGGAAATGCTAAGAGTCTTAGCTATAGGCTTGTGAATGGTATTGTTAGGATGGATATAATGGATGTACTGCATTATCTTATCTAATCAGACACTTTTGTTAGGAAGAGCTCCCCCACTTTAATTTCAGTCTGCTTTAGCAGAGGGTGACTCCTCTCAGCCATTTTTGCTACTCACAGAAATTTTTGAGATTAAAGACTTTTTTTATCTTTGTCAAATTTAGCAGATTTAATAAGCATTGACTTATGTTAATAAAAATATTTTGTCAGGAAAGTAAATATATCAGCAGACCGGATACGCATGTACTAGAGGATCTGGATTTCTCTCTTTAATGAATGCCAGTTATGCTGTTGATGTTCTGCTGTTTTTTTTTTTTTTTTTTTAGTGTTACTACTCATTTTTCACATTTGATTTGTTTTCAATATCTTTACCTTAGAAAGGGGCTCAGGAAATTGAATTCCGTTTTACATATTTAGTTCCTAATCTCATTCTTATTTTAAAAATCTATACCAATTCTGCAGGTTTTTTGTAAATAGTGATCTGTGTTGTCTGTAAATCTGGGCGATTGGGAGGGAATCACAGAGGAATCAGGCTTGAATAAACTACTCAACAGTTGCTTACAGGCAGAAGGGCTCAATTTTACTCTAAGCAAGAGCTAGTTGGTCTGTTCTGAGAAAACAGGGCAGTGTCTGAGTAGTGAGTTAAAAATAGGAGTGAATAGTCACTGTTTTGGGATTTTTGATACAACAGGAAGTACTTTCTGTAAGGCAGGCTGGAAGGGCATGTAACCCTCCTGTCCCAGCCCTGAGAGGTACAGTGCGGGGAGGGGGGGTAGGATGTGGTTAATGATAGCTGTGGTACCCTTTTATTCTGTGTAGTACTGAGTATTCATAGTTCAGAACTGACTGGTAAGTCCCTGGAGAGTTTTAAGGCTTAAACTGAGGTCCCTGGGTAGTTAGGTAGTTCTAGGAATGTATTTGTTCAATGGCACTCTTGAATAATTTAATCAGTGCCAGTTTGTTAGTGCTTGGAATAAAAGAATACTAAAACAGCCCATTCCTCTGAAAAGCTGTCAGTTTGTTGCATAGCATTTAGAAAGAACATCAGCTGAGAACATCCATACTTCCTTGTACCAAGTCTACCTACCTGTGTGAGTTCATTTTACAGGTAGACTCTCAGGTCCCCCCATGAAATTTTCTATTTAGTCTGTGTTCTTATCTAAGACCCGCTCTGTCACTTGTGTAATCTTCTCTGCTTACCTGTTCAAGGTCATGGCCCCTGCAGTTTTCTCCTTTCTTGACACAGGGACACATCATTTCCCCTCTTCGCTGGATCATTTCTATCACCAAACATTCTGTGATATGTCTTACTTTAAGCTAATCTTCTTTCTTGACACTGCATACCTTTCTAACTGTTCTTTCTTCCTTTTTAATAGCAAAACTTCTTATAAAGAGTTGTTTATACCTGCTGCTTTTCTTTCTATTTTCAGTTCATTAGGCCCATTTACTTAAAAGTGCTTTTGTCAAGTTCACCAATGACATCTACTTGGGCAAACACAAATGTCACTTCTTAGTTCTTATCTTAGAATCTTTATCTGTTCACATTTTCCATAACTGATCACTGTTTCCTTCTAGAAATGCTGTCTTCCCTGGGCCTCCTGGGCACTGTTTCCCATTGACTATGGGTTCTGTTTCTGTTTCACTGGCTGCTCCTTCAGTCATCCTTGCTGGTTGGTCCTTATATTGTGATACTGAAATTTTGGAGCATTCCCAAGGCACTTTTTTATTTTGTTTCTCCACCTATACTTATTTGCAATTTTACTTTTATTATTTTTTATTTCAGGTTAATGTGAGGGTATAAACAGCCAGGTCAAAATATTTGATTTTGTTAGGTACAGTCCCTTCTGTGGTTATGTCCTGCACTCAAAAGGTGTGCCAGACATCCCCACACCATGCCCATTCTGTGGGAGTACCTGTCCCCCTCCCCTTCTCTTATTACGCCTCCCCTCAACTTGAATTGAAATGAGTTTTTCTCTTTTGCATTAGATTATCTACTGGCTTCATATTAGTGTTGAGTACATTGGGATAATTACTTTTCTTTCTTTTCTTTTTTTTTTTTTGAGACAGAGTCTCTCAGTATGTTGCCCTCAGTAGAGTGCCGTGGTGTCACAGTTCAACAGCTCACGGCAACCTCAAAGTCTTGGGCTTAAGCAATTTTCTTGCCTCAGCCTCCCAAGTAGCTGGGACTATAGGTGCCCGCCACAATGCCTGGTTATTTTTTTGTTGTAGTTGTCATTGTTGTTTGGCAGGCCGGGGCTGGGTTTGGCCCTGCCAGCTTCATTGTATGTGGCTGACACCCTAGCTGCTGAGCTATAGGTGCTGAGCCGGGGATAATTACTTTTCCATTTCTTGTGATACTTTACTAAGAAGAATGTGTTTCAGCTCCATCCAGGATAATACAAAAGATGTGAAGTCCCCATCTTTTTAATGGCTCAATAGTATTCCATGGCATATACCACAATTTGTTTTATTTGCAATTTTATAGAGCTCCACAGCTTTTAAGCACTCTCTGTATGCTGATGCTTCCCATATATATATTTTCTTTGAGTCTTGGATTCTCTGCCTACATAGTATTTGAATTTGAACTTTTAATTAGCATGTCTATTTACTACATCTAAACCTCTTCATTACCCCCTTAGATCTGCTCCTCTATAGCTTTTCTATCTTGGCCTTCCTGTCTTTTCAGTTGCTTAGGTCAAAAACTTTGGATTTGGGGGTAACTACTCTTGTTTTCACATCATACATTGAATCAATCAGCAGATCCTGGCTGTGCCTTTAAGACATACCCAGAATCCTATCATTTTCTATCATTTCCACTGAGGCTGCCCCTT
The DNA here is from genome assembly GCA_963573935.1 of Arctocebus calabarensis. NCBI lineage: Eukaryota > Metazoa > Chordata > Mammalia > Primates > Lorisidae > Arctocebus > Arctocebus calabarensis. The sequence goes on from CAUYON010099722.1 coordinate 17,560, forward strand.
TGTATGCCAGCATAATTCTTTGCCTAGATTCCAATAGTTACCTGATTTATCTCCCTGCTGCCATCTGTTTTCTACACAGCGGTCAGAGAGATTCTTTGAAAACCTAAGTTAAATTATTTCATTCTTCTGCTCACAATATCCCGTGCTGTCCAATAGAACGTTCTGCAATGATAGAATATTGTACTCTACACTCTCTGGTAGCCACTGGCCACAAGTGGAATCAGAAAAGCTGAACTTCTTTTCTACTACTTGACTTCATCTCCTACCACCACTGTCACCCTAATTTTCGTGCTGTTCTCTGGACATACTAAGCATGTGCTAAGACTTGCTGTTTCCTCATGCCTGGAACATTCTTTCCCTAGGTATCCACTTGTTTTGTTCCCTTATTTCAGGATTTGCTCAAATGTTGCCTTATCAGAAAGGCTTTCCCTGATAACCGTGTGTAAAATAGTACTCCCTCATCTCTATTTCTTTTAGGCATAGACCACCACCTGAGGTGTTTATTTATTTATTCATGATGTGTTTTTTTCACCAGTACAGTATAAAGTCCATGAGAGCAGGAGTCTTATCTGGTGATATTGTTATAGCAGAACCCAGAACAACTCCTAGCCTGCACTAGAGATTCAGGAACTAGTTAGTTAATAAATAATAATTTAAGAGTCAAGATGATATACTCTTGTTGGCCTATGAACAAAATGGAAGTTAGAAGTTAATGGAGTTAAGGAGGAATTAGTAATGACTTCTGTTTCAGAAGCCTTGGGAAGGCTTCATAGAGTAGAATGAATCAGTAGGAGTAAAGAATGAGTAGAAATTCGTCTAAATTTAATAGATTAAAACTACCTGATTTGCTTTATATTTTAGCATTACCCTGTTTTAAATAATGTGAGGTTTAGGTACCAAAAATAGGTACATGGATTCTATGTTGAACGCTCTGTTCTGCCATGGTGGTTCAAAGAGGAAAAAGATTAGTGAGGTGCTCTACTTTTTAAGGGACTCAGTGTATGTGTTGATAGAGTGGTAGCCACTGAATGGAAATGGAGTAAAGTAATGGAAAGTTCAAGTTCAGCTTTATTTCTGTTAGCATTTAAAATGGCATATTTAAATATTTAGTAATTAAGAGATTAATATATAAAAGGTAAAAGTAAGAGAAATGAGTGTCTTTGATCCCATTAGCACCTGTGTGACAATTCCGCTTAGTAGTTGATTTGTTCCAAGCTGTTGTTGATAAGGACCAAATCTTTTCTTTTTTCATCTTCCTCTTCTCATTATGGGATGGCAGTTGTAAGTTAACTGAGATAATAAAACTCATCGGTTGTCTATAAACTTTTAGAAATTATCAATCTGTATTGTTGAGATTTTCATTTTAAAAGAGAAGACCTAACTAGGTTTATGTGATCTTGGACTACTACAGTGTAGACGCAGTGTAAATACTTGCTGACTTTAATGTTTGTTAAAATTCAGTAGAAATACATTAAAGGTGTGGCTGGGTTACCTTTTCATGTTATTATGGTTCATTTAGGTGTTCTGGGTGATGAGTGAGCTTTTAAAAAATACTTTTCTTTTTCTATAACCCAAACAGTATATTCTTGCAGCTACATCTCTCCCTCACCCAGGAATTCATTTTTCCTTCTAGCTGTCTTAGGTTACTCTTATTTCTCTGAGCCCAACTTTGAATTTAGGATTTGTAAAATTATAAGCATTTATGAATGTTTGATCTCTGTGTTCATGGAACAGCTTTAAAAATCATCTTTAATTTCTGAGATGAGGCAGTGAAGAATAAGGCATCTTCGATTACGGTCTCTTTGAAGTTTTCTATTTCAGTCTTTCCCTCTGGCACTCCTATTTCAGTGACTCTGAGGTAGACTTTCTTTTATTAAAATTGTTTTCCCTTATGCTTAGGTATCTTTGGCAGTGTTTCAAAAGTTAAGGAGCAAAATTAGTAAAATTATACTTTGAACTTTGTTAATTGTTTTCTAATTCTGCTTCTCTAGTAGTTGCATGGGATAGAGGGAGACCACTTTTTAAAATATTTTCGTCTATTTTACCTTTTATTGATGTTGTAGATATCATAATTCTAAGAATGAGCTGTTATTTTCCTTGACTAGACTGGAAAGCTCAAATTAAACATTTATGTCTCGAGTCTAGTTTAACTACTATCTGTTTTTGTTTTATAGGATTGTATGCTTTAGTCTTATACTGTAAGATTATCTTTTGTGGTTTTACATGAATTAAAAAGTCTTGGTCCAGATGACAAAAATCTCACTACCAAAAGAGAAGGTATCTTGTTTTTTAATTTTTATTTATTTATTTTTTTTCAGGAAACCCTGTGTGAAATTTTTGGTGGTATTTTTGTCTCCATGAATATCTACTGACATCTTGAGAATTTTTCTTTGCCCTTTGTTATTGGATTCACATATTATGAATGTTCAGGCTAGATGGCATTAGTTAGAGGTATTAAAATACATTTATAATATTTTGCATATTAACGTTATGTTTTTCCATCAGTGGTGGGTTCACTTTTGTCCCCTTCTCCCTTCCTCTCCTACCTCACAGGATCTTGCTTTATTGCCTTGGCATGAAGGCAGTGGCATGATCATGGCTCACTGCAACCTGTAACTTCTGGTCTCTAATGATCCTCCTGCCTCAGCCTCCCGAGTACTTAATTCAAAAGTGGTAGGCTGCTGATACTTTATTGTTATTCTTATTAGTATTAACTGGCAGTCCTGTGTTAAATCTTGCTCTGTCATTTTATGGTCACAGTGACCGTCTCAGCTTACTTCACTTTGAGTCTGTTTTACATCTTTAAAATGAAGATTATATTATGTTGTACCTAATAAGGTCATCATGATGATTAGAGATACATATGTAAATAACCCATGGTCAGAATAGGGATACCATGATTTTATTAATAATTATTATAGTTAGGGTTTATTCTTCTCCTGATAACTCTGCCTGATATCTATTTTCCTTTTTCTTTATTAGAAAATATCCTGCTAAGTGGATATATAGAGTTTCTAAAAGGAGGAACTCTTCTGAGATTCGAAGCTTTCAACTCACACGATTGAAATAAATGTCTAATTATAGCCTGAGAGGGAAATGTGGTAGCGATCATTAAGGTTCCACTACTGAGTGCTAAAAAGGGATGCGAGGACTGAGCCAACATTTTCTCTCTCCTTTATCTGCTTTTATTCCCTCCTCTGTATCCATTAGGATCTGTTGTGAGGTTGTTACGGTGGCTGGAGTTACAGTGCAGATGTCGTAGTGCTTCTAATATGAATTGCAGTCCCTTCATGTAGAGTGATGGCATGGGGCCACACAAGCTGTAAATAAAGCATTGGAACATTAGAAGTTTCAGAAGTACTATAAGAAAAATGAAATTGTATTTCCTTGAGTTCTTATATTTGTGATGGCTGTAGTTACAAAAACCATTGGAATAATTTGCAATCTAGGGAAAGCTGTGGTGTGGGCTGGTTTTATATCAATATTTGCTTTTGTTAATGTCACATACCAATTTTCTTCTTCCCCTGAAGGGAAAATTGTTTCTAAACTGGAGCCTCAGCTTACTGAGCTTCATATTGATTTTGAGGACTGTAAAGTGATGACTGAAAAATAGGTTGCAGCCATGTTTGAAGATAGAATACATTTGAACTTTTACATAAAGTATGGCATGTGTTATGTGTCTGACATATCTTGCTGAAGCAAGTTGTTAATGACGTGACCTACTGTCATGAGCATAGACACGTTTGTAAATTTGTAAATGGTGGCCTACTGAGAAAAATACCTATTGTGTTCATTAAAATATACATATGAAACTAGAATCAAATTAAACATTTCAGGCAGCTAATTTTACCAACTCCTAATAATTAGTTTTTAGCCCTGAGAATGAAGATAATTAAAATCTTACATGCTGTAAGATTTCTGCCTCAGGAAGATGAGGGGGACATTTATTTTTCATATACTTAAACATTGGCATTTCTGCTTTTGTTATAAGGGGGTTTTGCCTATGACAAGAATTTATTACATTTTTTTCATTATAAAATTTTAATTATAAAGTCTCTTTAATGTTTTTTTAGTCTGCCTAAGTTAATTGCAGACTGTTGGAATGTTAAAATTTCATTTTAAATTTCAGTTAATTATAAAAAGTCTTTTTTGCTGCTGTGATGTAGCACATCATTTTATTTATATTTTTAATTTTTAAAGCAAGTTATATTGTCACCTGGTTTAAAATACCCAAAATATAAAGGCAGAAGTTTTGTTCTATCTGAATTATTTGCTTGGTTCTCATATATTCTCTGGGTAAAAATATTACCCAGTTTCTTACATATCCTTCCATAGTTTATACAAATGCAAGTAAGTACAAATACATACTTTACTTTTTCTTTTCTTTGTCAGATTTTAAGAAGTATAAATCCAGAGACATTAAGTAATAGATAATAAATGTTAGATGTTAGATAATTACTTATAAAGAACAAAGTCGTAGCATTTTTATATATTTGGGAATAAATTCATTCACTTACATCTCCCTCCTCCCCCATTTCTTTCAGATTAAGTATACATGTTTGCTTCATCTTTAAAATAGAAAGTTCCTGGAGAAGACCTACCCTTCTGGAACTGTTTTAATTTGACCCGTTCTATGCAAACTTAGTCATTCATGCAAACACTGGGGGGTTATACAGGTATTACCACCTGTATTTTTTATTTATGTTTCTCAAAGGAGTTTTGGTAACATTTGCATGATGACTTGGCTCATTTAGGATTGTATATTGTTAAGAGTTCACATGTTGTGGATATGAAAGATGATACTGTGTGCCAAACAAAAAGGTGCTATGACAGGTAGTGTTCTCAGGATAACTCTGGCTTAGGTATTTAAATCGAATTTGCATATTGAATCTAGACCTATGATTATTAACCCAACTCCATTTACAGTTGATGAAAATTTGCATAAAATTGGTCTCCTTGATAGCTTAAGGTATAGTGAGCAAAATATTAACTTCTCTGTAGCATGTGTGACTGTATGATTGACTGTCAAGATGAAAAGCTAATCTAAGCACATTTGGTTTACTGATAATCTTTCTAGAAATTAGCTGTGCTATCATGTCAGAATGTCAGAAACATTTCTGACAGTTTACCTTTTCATACCGGAAATGGTAGATGGCATGTTTCAAATTCACACAGCTGTGCTATATCAAATCATCTCTCTGTGAATCTCACTCTTAATCATTTAGGAGTGGTACTGTGGCCTGAGATTTGTTTTATAATTTTGAAAGAATTGATACTAGTCTTCTGCACTTTACATTGGTTCTTGCTTTATTACAGGCTTTATTTCTGGTATAATGGATAACTTCTCAGTCAGTTGATCCTTTTTGTCATGGTGATTCTTTTTATTAAGCATTATGTGAGTGTATGCATGTATAATAGTTTAACTGGGGGCAGCAAGCTGACATAAATCTCCTTTTCATATGAACTTTCTGGCTATTTACAAGGGTTGATTACTTATTAGAACAGTGATTGCCTCAGTTTTGAAAAGGCAGAGGAAAATCATATCCCTTCTTTTACCTTTCTTCCATCTGTGGTTGCATCTATTGTAAGTACATTGGTGAGGGGTTTAGGCAATTGAAGAGGCCTCTGTATTTGAACAGTTTGAGTCGATCAATTTTTTTGACGTCATCGTTTGTAGGACCTCAGAATGAATACTACTTTTGAGTTAGTGATTGAATAAACATCAGTCTTTGAATATTTCTATTAAAATTTTTTTCATTTTGCTAAAAATCTTTGCTTTCCATTTTTCTAAAAATCTTTTAAATTTATTTTTATTTTATTTTATTATCTGTATCATTAAATCATAGCTGTGTACAATAGTGCAATCAAGGGGTACAATGTTCTGGTTTCATATACAATCTTAACTATTTTCATCAAACTGATTAACATAGCCTTCCTGGCAATTTCTGCATTTTAGAATAAATTTTAAATAAGATGTTGTAATAATATCCAAGGTATATTTATTTTTATTTGTAAGGATTTGGTTTCCTTAAGCAAATGTAATGATCAAAAAAAACCTTAATGGATGGATATATATGTGTGTTGGGGAGAGTTAAATGAGATAAATGATTCTGAAACAGTATTTATATATTCTTTATTTCTGGCTAGCAAGCAGGGGTAGTTATTCAAAGTATTAGATTTATAAAATTCACTTTATATACAATATTAGATTAGTGTGGGTGTTACATAAACTGAGACATTCTTCTATAAAGTCTGGTATGTTTTTGTTTTCAAATTCTGTGTGCTGGATGGTAAATAGTTATGTTTGTAGTCAGATTGATCCTGGATCCCCTGAGGGAACTGGCAGTTCCCCCTGGTTGGCATTGCTAAGTCTTCAGTTTTCTTTTTGCCTTGCTCTCACTGTGGCCCACATTTAGATCGGTGGGAAAATCAGTATCATTGATGAATGCCTTGTACATGATTATAAAAGTCTCAGTACACCTGAGGAAGAGCATAAACACAGAATTAAATGCAAATGGTGGCATCTTGTTTAATATGGAGTTAATGTAGGTTAATCCAGTGTCATCGATCACTTATGGGGCAGCATCACTGGGAATCCATCTAATAAAGGTCATAATCAGTCTTTTCTTTTAGATAAATTAATACTTGAGTTTTAGGCTAACAAATTTTTATTTCAGAACTAATGCGTAAATTTTTGTTTTTGTTAAGTTTTAAGGAAATTTTTTTTGGTGGAGAGACAATGGTAAGTGCTGATTAAAGTTTTGAGTTTAATGAATGGGGGAAAGAAAAATAAACTGAGAGTTGATTTAGATTTTTCCTTGGAGAAGAGAAGATTCAGTACTCTCAGAGCATCTCATTTGGTAGTTGGCTGATAGCGGATGAGGTTGATGATGGTATAAGCAAAAATCTGGGAGGACAAAAGATAGGTGCTAACAACACACAACTTTAAAATCTATGCGTGGTTATTGCATTGTAGAATTGTAAAGGTGGAAAGAACTCTTTTTTTTTTTTTTTTTTGAGACAGAGTCTCACTATGTTGCCCTAGGTAAAGTGCCCTGGCATCAAAGCTCACAGCAACCTCAAACTCTTGGGTTTAAGTGATTCTCTTGCCTCAGCCTCCCAAGTAGCTGTAGCTATAGGGGCCTGCCACAATGCCCAGCTATTTTTTTTGTTGCAGTTGTTATTGTTATTTAGCTGGCTTGGGCCAGACTCGAACCCACCAGCCTCATTGCATGTGGCTGGCGCCATAACCGCTGTGCTACGGGCGTCGAGCTGAAAGACTCTTGACAACATTTAACTGAAATTGGTTTTATAGCTAAGAGAACTGAGGCCCATAGAGACTGGGACACCTGTGCCAAGTCATTGAGTGAATTACTGGTAGCCTAGGATCCAGATCATATTTATTCAGTCCTGCACCATTTGCTGCACTATTCTCTTTTCATGTTTATTGTTTATGCATATAGTAATTATTATTGGCTTGCCAGGTGGTTAAATATAATTGAGAGAAAGAGATAGGAGACCTAATGAAAAAGTTTATTTTGCAATTCTGTTGAAGACCAGGGATGCTGATAGTAATAGTAGCTAAGGTAGCATTGAGAACTTGCTATGTAAGAAGCACTGTACAAAGAGCTTTATGTGTACTTGTATGTGATCCTCAAAAGAGATCTGTAAGGTAGATAGCCTTACAATATTTTATAGATGCAAAGGCTGAGTCTAGGTATGGGAGCACAGTATTTGAAGTCCCACCATTTCCTGTTCTACTTCCCATAGTTTATCAGTCAGCATATAAGAGAAGGCCTTTGAACAAATTTGAAGTCCTTGTCAGTTCTAAAGCCCAGTGACTACTGGATTGTAACTTGTTTCCTCTCTTCTTTTTCTTTTAAAACTTTCCTTTTCATTATAATATAAAAGTCAGCTAATCAACTAATTAAATCTTACCCCAGCTTCCAAGGGTTTAGACCCCTTCAGGTGGTACAGTTCCTTCAGAAAGGTCGACTGGTCCTTAGGGAGGAATGGGGTTAGCTTGCTGATATTTGGTCCTCAGGATGTTAGGCTTTTACCCCTTGGTGAGTGGTTTGTTTCTGTAATGATTATAAACTATCTATAAAATGATGTAATTAAGGTCTTTTGAGGGTTGATGGCAGATGGGCAAGTTACGCAATTTACTTTTGCTTAAAAATTGGAACATTTGCCAGCTTCTTGTCTTTCTATATTTTCTTCTTCATGATATTCAGAGGTTACTTATTTCCTGATTTAGCAGCCCCACCTGCTTTTTCTTTTCTTACTCTGGAATATCAGTTGTCCCGGCTGGGTTTAGAGCTCTGAGGCACCTTATTCTTTTTATTCATCTTGGCCTCTAATTTCTTTTACCCATTTTCATTGCCTGCTTTTCTCCTCTGAAGAAGATGGCCACATCCAGTTCTCAGGGCAGGGATGAAAAACTCACTATTAATCTTTTTCTTTGTGTATCCTTATTGATGGGGGCTACAGTCCTATTCTTCTAATGAAATCTCAGAAGGATATAGATTTAGGGAATGGCCTCTACTTGTTCCCACTGAAGTTGGAAATACAGAGGATATTGTGAAGAAAGGTTATACTCAGTGATTTTTTTTCTTCCCTCCTACCTTTTTCTTTTTCTGCTTATTATTTGCTCCTGGCAAGTACCAATAAAAGAATTACAGTGCAAACCTCTAGGATTTTAGGGCAAATCTATACCCTCTTCTGTAGGTAAAGAGTCTTCTTTTGAGAAACAGCGTCTGGCTTGCTATTGGGCTTTGCTGGAGACTGAACATGTAATCATGACTATTAGGTGACAATATGCCCTGAGGTTCCCATCATGAATTGGATGGTGTCTGACCCACTTAGCCATAGCTTGGATGCAGACAGTAGCAATCTGTTACCAAATGAAAGTAGTATTTAAGAGACCCAGCTTGGGCAAGTCCAGAGGTGGCTCAGACTCCTTTGATGCCAGTTTCTTTTTCATTTTCACTGCTTCCTTTCCTTCAGTCCGTGCCTCTGGCTTCCTAGGATGTTCTTTGACCATTTGAGTAAAGAAGAAAAAACTTAAGCCTGGTTTACAAATGGTCTGGATGATATGTTGGTATCACTTAAAAGCAGACATTGTAGTACTGAAAGCTGTGCATAAGACTGACCATGGAGAACAGTGGTAAAGGAAAATCACCCAGTGGGCAGAACTTTGAGCAATATATTTTATTGCTTATTGTGTTTTGAGTAGATAACCAGAAATAAAGCTCCACATTGATGAATGGGCAGTTGTTAATGTTTGTCTTGGAGGTTAGAGACCTGGAACAAACAGGATCTGAAGATTGGTAATAAGGAAGTTTAGGGAAGAGGTCTGGATCTCTCTGAATGTCCATTGATGATGAAGATTGAGTCCCATGTGAATGCCCAACAAAGGGTATCTACTGCAAAGGAGACTCTTACTGATGAGGTGACGGAACAGTGTTCCTGCAAATGCTGGTCTGTTTCTCCTTAGGCTTGCTCAGTGGCCCCATGATAAAGTGACTATGTTGGCAGGGTTGAAGGGTTCAACAATAAGGACTTTCCCTTTATAAGACTGACCTGGCTCATGCTACTGCACAGTGCCAGATTTGCCAACTGCAGAGTCTAACATTGTGTCTCTAGTATGGCACCGTTCTTCATGGGAACCAGCCCACCATCCACTGGTGGTTGATTATATTGGATCTTTTTCATTAGGGAGAGGGCAAAGTTGTATGTATCCTCATGGGAATAGTCATGTATTCTGGATATGAGTTTGCTCTCTCTACCTAAAATACTTCTGCCAGTACCACCATCTATGGACTCACAGAAAACTTTATCCACATTCAGGGCTTTTCTGCATTGTATTGATTCTGGGCCAGGAAGTCATTCCATAGTAAAGAAGTTGGAGTTGTGGGCCCATGCCCTTGGAATTAACTGGTTTTACCACATACTCTACCTGAAAGCGACTGGCCTAATAGAAAGAATATTCTATTATAATGCCAGTTGAGAGGCAATACCATGAAAGGATGGGGTTCTGTTTTATAGTATGTACTATACACTTTGAATCAGAGACTATTACATGTGATTTCTCTACATTAGTCAGAATTGATGGCTCTGGGAATCAAGAGGTGGAAGTGAGAGTGATTTTGCTCATTATTATACCTAGTAACCTACTTATAGAACTTTTGATTCCTGTCCTAGAACTTTGCTGAGCTCTGGTTTGGAGACATTAGACCATAAGGGGAGAATATTTCCGTGGGGCAAGGGAGGACAACAGCGGCTCCATTTAATAAGAAGATGAGTCTGCTTCTTGGCCATCTTTGGTTCCTTATACCACTGGATGAATAGATTTACCCACTGGAGTGATTGATCCTGATAGCCAAGGAGAAATTGGGTTTCTATTATACAGTGGAGTCAAGGAGACAGTGTCTGGAATCCAGGTGATTTTTTGGGCATCTCTCAGTACTTCAGTCCCCAGTAGTTAATAGAAAACTACATTAGCCAAAAAAAGTCATGATGATTAACAACTCTGAGTGAAGAACCCAGAGTAGCTGAGGTAGTTTTGTCTCTAGAGCTTTGATTTAGGTCTTTTTTTTTTTTTTT